>VMDO01009720.1:0-75457 GCA_007922755.1 Pedetes capensis
GTATACTTTCACCCTATCTCTTCAATTTATACGCTGAGCAAATAATCCGAGAAGCTGGACTTTATGAGGAAGAACGCGGCATCAAGATTGGAGGAAGACTCATTAACAACCTGCGTTATGCAGATGACACCACTTTGCTTGCTGAAAGTGAAGAGGATTTAAAACATTTACTGATGAAGATCAAAGATCATAGCCTTCAGTATGGGTTGCGGACTAAACATCAACAAAACAAAAATCCTTACGACTGGGTCAGCATGCAACTTCACAATAAATGGAGAAAAGATTGAGGTTGTCCAAGATTTTGCTTTGCTTGGCTCTATAATCAACACCCGTGGAAGCAGCAGTCAAGAAATCAAAACACGCATTGCTCTAGGAAAAGCTGTGGCAAAAGATCTCTTTAGAGTATTGAAAAGCAAAGATGTCACATTGAAGATGAAGGCGTGTCTGACTCATGCCATGGTATTTTCAGTGGCATCATATGGTTGGGAAAGCTGGACATTGAACAAGAGAGACAGAAAAAGAATTGATGCTTTTGAATTGTGGTGCTGGAGACGTCTATTGAATATACCATGGACTGCCAAAAGAACCAACAAATCTGTCCTAGAAGAAGTACAACCAGAGTGCTCCTTGGAAGCAAGAATGGCCAAACTGCATCTTATATATTTCGGACATGTAGTCAGGAGAGAACAATCCCTGGAGAAGGACCTCATGTTTGGAAGAGTGGCAGGTCAACACAAAAGAGGAAAACCCTCCACCAGATGGATTGACACAGTGTCTGCAACACTGGGCTTAAACAAAAATAAGATCGCTTGCCTGGCACAGAATCGGCAAGTGTTTCGATCTGCTGTACATGGGGTCGCTATGAGTCAGACTCGACTCAACAGCACCTAACAACAACAACAATTGTTTATTCTGAGACAGGACCATATCTGTACTGTATCTTCTAAGCACAGTGCCAGTCACAGAGGAGTTGCTTGATAAATATTTGTTTAATGAGTGAATGAATGAATGAAATTGGGGAAATTAATAAAATATGCATGTCCCTTACCTCATGCAGCCAATAAGAATTAAGTGCTATTAGAATCAATGGCAGCAGGAACGGGTGTTATTTATTTAATGGTAAATAAGCAAATAAAAAGATTTAACCATAAAAAGAGATGCTTCACTATTCATCTACCATAATGGCTATTTTTTGTTGTTGTTGTTTTTAATTAACAATACCAGGTGGTAGGAGGTTGTGGAGCAACTGAAATCCTCATACCCTGCTGCTAGGAGAGTACGTTGTTACTATATTTACTATCTTATGAAAGTGAAACATATGCTAACCCTATGACCTGAAAATTCTATTCTTAGGTATATATTTAAGAGAAATGAATGCGTATGTTCATGAAAAATACACATGAAAATGTTCATAGTAGCTTTCCTCATGGTAGTTCCAAAGAGTAAACATTGCAAGTCATCAACAGGAAAATGGATAAGTTACTTAAGATATACGATGGGAAAAAAAAATCACAACAAAAAACTACTGACACAAGCTGTAATATAGATCAATCTCACAGACATTTAATTAAGCTAAAAATCCAGAAACCAAAGTGTATATAAGTGTTTATATGAAGTTCAAGAGCAAGTAAAAATGACTATTCATGATATGAAGTCAGAATGGTAGGTACTTAAGTGGGCTGGAAGTAGGGCTTGGAAGAGGCATGAAGAAACCCGAGGTCTTGGAAATGCTTTATATCTTGACCAGGGTTGCTGTTACATGGATGTGGACACATGTATAATTTTATGCTGAGCTATGTTCTTAAGATTAGTGCACTTGATTGTTGTTGTTGTTGTTGTTAGGTGCCGTCAAGTCGGTATCCGACTCATAGTGACCCTCACAGGGTTTTCAATGGCTGACTGTTTCGGGATTGCCTTGGGAGTGGATTGCCAGGCACTTCTACCATTTTTGCGGTGCTGGGAATTGAACTGGGGACCTCAGAAACTGCAGCACAGCACTCTACCAACTGAGCTAAATCCCAGCCCTGCACTTGATTAGTGTGCCTTATTGTATGTTATGCACTAATTAAAAAAAAAAAGAATGGATATTTAGAAACACGCATACATCACAAGACCCCTAAACAAAAATCAATGTTTTTAGTAACTATGTTCCCTCTACAGAAGGCAGTTTTATAACTGGGCTAGTGTCACCAGTGCCATGTCATGAGTGGGGTGGCCACCAATGAGAAGGTGAGTCAATTCATCCACTCATCCTTCAGGGCCTCCTCCTTTATCAAGAAGACCAAGATCATCAGTTACTGCTTCAACCCACTTCCTGGCCTTCTTCTGCACACTATGGACATCCTTACCCATCATCAGCTCCCCTCTTTTCTCTTGTTCATGGTCCATCCTTTAGGCTGTGTCCTTAAACCCACAGGGTCCTGTCTCAAGAACTTTGTGCCATCTCTCAACTTTCTCTTGCTTACATTTTCAACTCTTTCCTCTCAACTAGATCCTTCCTCCCAGACTACAAGCAACTCAAGTTTCTGCTGTTCTAGAAGAAATTCTCTTTGACACCAGTCCTCCCTCTATTGCCCGTTATTTCTTTTTATTTCTCTATTCATCGTCTTCATTTATTCACCTCTTAGTGTCTCTCAAACTCACAGTTTTGGCCACTCTACTGACATTTAGGTAAAGGAATTTTCAGCTGTCACATCTATATTTTTTATGCCTTACCTTCCAGGCTGATATAGCTGGTGTTGATTCCTCCCACTTTGAAATCTCACTCATTTGACTTCTACAATACTACAAGCTCTAGTCTCTCCTTCCTTGTTGACTACTTCCTCTCTGTCACCTTCAGGAGTTCTTGTTCTTTACCTCACACCCTTTTTTGCAGTGCTGGGGATGGAACGCAGGGCCTTATGAAAGCATGTGTTTCACCATTGAGCCGTGCCCCCGGCATCTCCACCTCCGCCCTTTCTAAGTGCTACACATAAGGGTTCTGCCTTGGTCCTTTTCTCATTCCACATGGGCATTCTTCATGGATGGTCTCAGTGTTGATGCCACCCATATGCAGGTGACTCTCACACCTGTTTCCGTTGAGGTTAAGGGTATGCAGTCAAACCTCTTGCTGGACAAATGAATCTAGAAATTTGAAGTTCAAAAAAGACAAACGAATCTAGAAATTCGAAGGGCATTTCAAGTTCAAAATCAACGCATGATTTGCTTCAAACCTTTTCTTCTATTTCAATTACTTGTACTTTTACCATTCACCGGATCATCCAAACTACAAAACCAGGGTTAAAGCAGGATTTCTCACCCTCTGCACTAGTGACATTTTGGACCAGCTGATTCCCTGTGGTGGCAGCCTGTCCTGTCCATGGTAGAATGTTTGGCAGCATCCCTGACTTCTATCCACCAGATGCCAATAATAACTCATCAATTATGACAATCAAAAATGACTCTAGACATTGACAAATATTCCTTCATGGGGACAGGTATCAAAACATATTAGAGTTGAAAATTGCTGGGCTAAAGGCATGGGTGTGGGGTCAACTGTGCAACTGTGGACTGGTTACCACCTCTCTGAGCCTTGGTTTGTTTCCTCTGTTAGATGGAGCTTTAATAAGAGACTACATTTTAAGTAAAGTGCATGGCCTGTTCTATATTGGAAACTCCTCTCTTTGCTCCTTACATCTAATAAAACTCTTAGGTCTCCTAGATTATCTCCTATTTCATCTATCCACTCTTCTCCATCCCACCTGGTTATTGCAACAGCCTTGCCTCTTGTCTTGCAGCTTCCAGCCAAACTTGTTTCCCTCAGATCCTCACTTCACAGAGCATACCAGGCCACTTCTCTATCCCTGTCTCTTGCCCCTCACAACCTTAGATGTCCATCTGGCCATGTTGAGATGCTAGGCATTCCTCTGGATTCCATGCAGTCTCCTGGCCCTGTGTGTTGGGTTATGCTGTTCCTTCTGCCTGAAATAGCTTCCCAAGCACTACTTGATTCTCATGCCTTAAGGCTCACTCACATTTTGCCTCCTCCAAAAGATTAAACCTGGAGCCTTTCCTTTCCCATGTGACTCATTGCTCCTCCTCTCTGTTCCTACAGTACCCCTGCTTCTAGCTCATTGGATCACATTTTTGTTTCTGCATCTTGTCTCTGGGAGGCTGTGTGGGGCAAGGATTGTGGGTTGTTCATCTCTACATACATTATATCTAGCACATTCCCTGACACACAGATGGTGCTCAGAAAATATTTATTGAGAGAATGAATAGATACAGCACCATCATTACCTTCTATGTTAGGTTTAGAGCCATAGTTTAGAAGTGCTTATAAAATAGTCCGTAAATCTGCTGTCTCTGGCTCAGAAGTAGTGCTTCCTCAGCCAGGGGCTGTGTTACCATCAGCACTGTGGAAGGCACAGTGCTGATGGTAACTCTTGGATGTGGTGTGGGTGACTAATGATGCTCGGACCAACACTGCTATCTGCCTACCTACAACAGCATCATCTGGCGCCTCTGTGGATCAGAGGCCCTCTTGTCTACCCTGTCCATCCCTGGCTTTGCAAGTATCCTAATTTAGGGCCCTTCCTGTCAGTGAACATCTTCCTCTAACTCCTTTGGGATCGACATCTGTGCGTTTTTTTGCAGTCGCCCCAACCATTCATCCTACAAACACTGTTTGCTCTCTGTTTCTGCATCTCTGACTCTGGAATTCAAACGGCCATGGAAAATACTGTAGGGGAGGGGGAGAGGAGAATGCTGAACATGTACATTTCTTCTTCCCGTCATTATTCCCTAAACATTGCGATATACAATTATTCACAGAGGATTTACATCATGATAGGTATTATATGTCATGGAGAAATGATTTAAAGCCTACAGGAGCATGTGCGTAGGCTATTTGTAAATAACTATACAATTTTATATGGCAGAATAGCTGCAGATTTGGGTATCTGCAGGGATCCTGGAACCAATGTCCCTGGATATGAAAGATGGTTGTTGTTAGGTGCTGTAGAGTTGGGTGTGACTTATAGTGACCCTCAGAGAGTTTTCAATGCTGATTGTTTCGGGATTGTTTTCAGGAGTGGACTGCCACATCCTTTTCCCATTTTTGTGGTGCTGGGGATCAAACCCTGGTGCTTAGAAAGTTCAGAGCAGTGCTGTACCAACTGAGCTAAACCCCAGGCTGGGTATGAAAGGATTACTGTATAAATTAAGCCCTTCTGTCCTAGATGTTGGGGTGCTGGACTGACACATCTGTTATCCACGTCAGAGTGCAGAACCTATCGAAAATTTACCTCTACTGATCTCCAGACTCATCATCCCACTGAGGCGCCCACCTGAGCGTGAGGCGTGTCTTTCCCCAGGATCCGTCACTGCTGGCCAACAAGTTTCCACTCTTCCTTTTACTAAACTGGAGGAAATCCAGCCGTTACCAAGCAGTTTAGTTAGTCTTGCCTGCCTTCCTCATCCACTGACAATAAGGCTTTGTTTATCAGGCACAAGGTTACAGGGTTGGCTGGTGGAGTCCTTAGCCTGCTAAATCTCTTGTGGAGCTCGGCTCCTTGAGCCTCAGTTTCTCCATCTGTCAGATGCGTTTATGTTGGGAGGGGCTGTGGTGTAGGTAGGCCACTCAGGGATGGATCTCCCTCTCAGTTTTCAGGATAGTGTCGGGGGTCTGTAGGAGAGAAAGAGAGGACTGGTCACCGGAAGGAAGGTAGTCGGGCCGCGCCAGCCCACAGCGCGTACCCGCGGGGACACCGAGAAGCCGGGCGACAAAGCAGCAACCCGAGAAGCCCGAGTCTCAACAGTATCTCGAGCCCCGAGCCCCGGAGCGGGCCGAAAAGGGCCCTGGGGTGAGGCGGGAACGCTCAGTGGCCTCAGAGAGCCGTTTGCAGGTCACAAACCTGGCTCCCGCAGGGCAGGGATCAGCAGGGTCGCCTCCGGCGGGGCGGGAGCGGCGCTGGAGTCAGGAAATTCCCAGGAAATTCCTTTCTGCTGCGGCCCCTCCCCGCCCCCTTTCTTAGGGTGCCGGCTTGTCCAGACGCAGATTCCCTGGGAAAAAGAAAATGAATTGCTCCCCGGGTTTCCCCGCGCCCCTTCTCCTGCGGAGCCCCCAGTCCAGGTGTGGAGCGCGCGTGTGAGCGCAGCAACGCCGGGGCGCCGGAGTTGGGGCCTCCCCGAGGTCAGGGAGCAGGTCCAATCCCCGGCGGCTCCCGGGGCTCCCGGGCGCGCTGCCGCTCAGTCCCCGCGCTCCGGGAGGCGTCCCCCGGCTCCGGTCCCGTTCAGCTTAAGCTACTGTCACATGAGCGGTGGGGGAGTGGGAACCCGGGGAGTGGGCGGGGACGTGTGCGCCGGGAGGGGGCCCGCCCAGTCCACCTATATGCACCGTGGCCCGCCTGACGGATGCCAGGAATTCCCAATGAGAGGCGATGGGGGGAAGTTTGGGCAACTCAGCCTGGCCAATGGAGAACCTCGGGAGGACTCTGCCCCTTCCCCCCGCCCCCGCCCGCCTAGGCTCCCGCAGCGCGTGTCCGCCTAGCTCAGTGTGCGTGGAGATTAGGTCCGAGCGCCCTCCCAGAAGCAGGCGGTCTGTGAGCTCCGGTCACCGTTGTCGCCGCCAGCAGCAGCCTCCGCGAGCAGCGCCGCGGCGGAACCGGGCACAGGGGAGCGAGCCCGGCCCCGCCAGCCCAGCACCGCTCTGCCTACTCCCTCCCCACGCTTGGGCAGCAGCAGCCGCCGCCGGGAGAGAAGGTGGAGGAGGAAATCCAGCCCCTAGCACGCGCGCACCATCATGGACCATTATGATTCCCAGCAAACCAACGACTACATGCAGCCCGAAGAAGACTGGGACCGGGACCTGCTGCTGGACCCAGCCTGGGAGAAGCAGCAGAGGAAGGTTAGCGGCCGCCCCCGCCCGCCACGGCCCCCAGCCTGGACCCGGGATGCCCACCGCGTCGGCGCTCGGGCTGCGAACGGGTTCCGGGCGCGCTGGGGCGGAGGCGGGGACAGCGCGGCCTCTGCGAGGTGGGGTGTTGGGTTACAGGCGCAGGGCGGAAGAGGGGAGCGCCCCTGCCCCGGAGCCCGCGAACTGCAAGTCCGAGCGCGGGGAGGTGGCGCCGCTGGCGGGCAGGTCGCTTTGGGGCCCGTGATCCAGGCCACTCTCTGCTGCCGCAGCCGTCCCCGCGTGGGCAGGGCGCGGAGGCGGTGCTCTGGAGGTTGGGGCTGAGACCCTGGCTTGATGGCTGCTTGCTCCGGATCGATTTTCCCCTCCCCTGCCTCCTGGCCGCCTCCATATGGCGTGCGGTGGCAGCGCGCTTCCTGGGCCGCCCTGGGCTCTGTACCTGAGGTGCCGGCTGCCTGGGACTCTCTACCCCCAGCCCCAGCCCGCAGGCGGGAGAGCTGGACCTGGAGGGATCGACCACCAGAGGGACCTGGTGGTCGCCTCTGGGTTTGCCTGGAAGTGGACCCTCTGGAGTGCGGCTGCGGCTGAGAAAACCGGGGGGCGTACGCCAGCTCCCCGTGGGCCCAGTGGGGGCGGGGTCAGGACGGCGAACCGTTTTATTGCTTAACCCAGTGAGTTGGTATCTGCAAGCTTTGCGTCTGTGTCCTGCTCCTCCGACACCCCCCACCCCCGCTCTTTTCCTGGGGAGAAGCAAGTTTGGGGAGTTTTCATGCGAGTTGAGGGGCTCCGGGGTGAGAGACGGTCTCTTGGAGACATTTGGGTTCAGTCACTGGGGATCCCTGCTTAGCCGCGGAGCCGTGTCCCAGGCGCTGTTCGCGGGGTTCTCGCTCCACTATAGGGGCTGGGCTGGGGAGCTGGCTATGGGACCTGGGCATAGTGGCTAGTGGCAGGAAGAGGTCAGAAACCACTCGTATTGGGGGGAGTGCGCCCCAAACTTGCTGCGGCTTCCTGCCTGCGCGGTGAACCCTTGCCCCAGGCGGCCACGTACCCTGAAACACCCCTCCTCCCGGCTGCCCTCTCCCATCCGGTCCCTCCCCATTTCACCCCCACCCCCCAGCTGATCTGGGAATGGGGGGGACAGGATGGCGCGTCCCTCTGGATAGTGTGGTTAGGGCTGGGCTTGAGGGAGAATGCTCATGTCCAAAAATGGTAACATTCATTCCCTTTTTTAAACTTAAAAGGGGGGGAGTTTAGAAAGCCGACTGAAGTTTTTTTTTTTTTTTTTTTAGCCAAAGGCATCCTGTATTAGCTCACTCAGGAATCCTAAGCCCTGAAACGGTGCCCTTTTACTCACTTCATCAGCCAAGCAGAGGTAATTTAAAACACCCGCACAACGGGCTTCCTCAAGTGGCGACTTGGGGACCTCTGCACTCTAGGCTTTTGCTGTGCCCAGCCTTATACAGCCACATCGACATCAGAAGGTCCTCTGCCTTTGGACTGACTTCTTTGTAATGTAGAAGTTGCTTAAATGCTTCCACCTCTTCCTGTCGGTCCCCCAGGAAGAGCTGGGGACTGGGGCTCTGTTGCCAGTTTATTTCTTGGGACCGTTGGGCTATATTGGTGAAGCTGAACGTTAAGTGAGCAGTTTGGAGATTCCCAGGGAGGACAAGGCAGGGGATTTTTCTTCCCCAATTTCTAGGTGAAGCCTTGAGAGTAGATTTTTAAATTGGACCAACAGAGTGGGATTAGGGTGGTGGAAGTCTTGAGCTCTTCCATGGGTAGCAGTCCCTGCTGAGAGTCCCAGCTTTGTGTCTGGGAGAGGCAGGAGTGATGGAATTACCCAAGAACCAGGCCCCTGTAAGGGCTGTGAGACTCAGTTCCTAGGGAGCAGAGAGAGCCCCAGGTCTCCCTGTAGCCCTTAGTTTTACAGAGTCAATTAATGAACCAGTCCATGTAGTGCAGCCCTGTAATCCTGGCAATTTGGGAGGTGGAGGCAGGAGGATTGCAGGTTCGAGGCCAAAGGTTGCCTGTCCAACTGAATGAGACCCTGTCTCAAAATAAAAATTTAAATTTAAAGTAAATTTAAAATAAAATTTAATGGCCTAGGGGTGCATCTCAGTGGCAAAGCACATGCAAAAGTATGTGAGGGGGCCTGGAGTTCAACCCCCCAGTACTGCAAAAACAAACAGAATGAATTAATGAATGAACGTATTAAATGTAGATAGGGAAATAAAATACAGACTCCCAGAACTCTGACCTGGTAGGAACAGGTCATCTGGGAAATTCATTCACTTAGGGGGCAGATGCAGCAGTGTCAAGAGCTGCCATTGGCTCATGCCTGTCAGGCACTGTTCTGATCATGTTTCCCGGACTGTCCCAGTTGTAACACCCAACAGCTCTCTGAGCTACTCACACAGAAGGTTGAGAAAACCAGGGCCATAGAGAGGAAGTAGCCGGCCTTGAGTCCCAGGCTGGGGCATGGTGGGGCTGGCATGCAGTTATGTTCAGGATAGCAGCTTCCCCTCACTTTGTCCCTCCTCCGTTAGGGAGGAAGGAAAGCTGAGCCTGGCATCCAGAGCCAGAGGATCTTGGGACCAGGGGAGCCCATACCTGTTTCGGTAGGGCTGATGGCAGGGAACTGGCAGAAGGTCTCTGGTTCTGACTTGGGAAATCTAGTCCAAGATTTCCACGCCTCTCCTGCCATTAATTTTCTCTGTTACCTTTAGTGGGCCTTGGATTTCTCCTCTGCAGAATTTCTACCCTGCCTGGTTCTCTGCCTGGTTCTCAGCAGGGTGGTAAGGCTATAAGGAGGTGGTATTACATAAGATTTACAGCAACTTGTAGCTTTTGATGCTCTCCCTCATGATGGTAGGAGAGGAGGGGTTGTGTTGGATGAGAGCCCACAAGAGGACAGAGCTGACTATTCCCAAGGATGGGTTAGGGGGGGACGACAGTTCAGGGAGATCCAAAGGTCACTGGTGGGAGGCAGAAGACCTTGCTTTTAGCCCTAGTGCAACCAAGGCTATTTTTGAGACCTTGTTGTTAGGTGCTGTCGAGTCAGTATCAGACTCATAGCGACCCTCTGTACAACCTGGGAAACACTATTGTCAGTGCTTCTCTGCTATTCATAGGGTTTTCGATGACAGATTGATTTTTGGGAGGGGGTTGCCAGGTCCTTCTCCCAAGCCTACAGCTTCTGGTGTTCCCAGGCGGTCTCCCATCCGGGTACTAACCAGGCCCGACCCTGCTTAGCTTCCGAGATCTGACGGGATTGGACGCCACAGGACTATGGCTGCAGGCTTGAGACCTTGAGCAAGTCATTTACTTCTTGGGTTTTTATTAGGTCCATCTACAGATGCTTGGTGAGTGTGGACTCTGAGCTGGGCACAGTTCTGGTTGGAAGGAGGGCAATAAGCAAGATACACCAGGTCCTTGTTCTTGGGAGGCTTCCATTATTTTTCCTCATTTGTAAAGGGAATGCATTCCTGCCCTGCCAATCCTGGGTTCCAATCAAATGGTGCAGTAGGAAATGCTTCCTTGGTGGAGGTAAGCCCTGACGCAGATGCAGGTAGAAGTCTGAGCAGGCAGGAGGGAGGTGACTCAAGGGCTGCCTGGGGGTAGCTGTGGCTTGTCCCTTCTTCAAAGAATGCTTCAGTGCAGGGTTCTTTGGGCTGGTGCCCAGGCCTCCCGATACAGAATCCAGTTATTGGATGGATGTAGCATGTGGAGTAGAGAAGGTTCCCATTATTTTCCAGGTTTCACAGTCTTACTGACCTTCCAGACTGGGCTCTGAAGCACCTTTCTTAGGGGCAGTTGTTCTTTTCAGGATGAGCGAGGCCCTGGCGTGTTCCCTCAGGTGGTTCTCGCCCACGCCCTCACTTGCGTGTGTATACAGGTGTCAGGCTGGAGAGAGCATCAACTTGGAGCAGGGTCCTCACTCTACACTTCCAGGCTGGTGACCTTGGGCAAGTTCTCTGAGCCTCCGAGTCCTTATTTATGAAACCCAGCTGACGGGTTGATGTGAGATGTGTGAAATGGCACTTCTGCTGTTGAATCGTGTTCTTGCCCTTCCCTGTGAAGTCCTAGAGAGGTTGGTTGACTGCATTCCCACATGTATCAGCTCTTTTTTTTTTTTTTAAACATGGAGAGGCTTAATCAATATTTGTATATTTGTCGAATGAGTGGCTGTTGAAACAGAGAGTGGCCTTGGTAGGTGGGTGAAGGTGGCTGTGGAAGAGGCCCAGGTCCTGATTCTGCATCCAGGTCGCAGGAGGATAAGCTGCCTTGTTTATACTTGCTTCTGGACAGCAAACCACCAGCGCTGCGCAAGGTGGGGGACGGCAGAGAGAGGAAGGCCGCACAGATGGGTTGACCTGGGTAAGGACAGGACCTCTAAAACCAGGGTGAGGCCTGGTGGAAGTGAAACCTTCCTCAGACCCCTTGCTGTTCTATACTCCAGCCTCCTTCTCTGTAACACTACCCCCCCCGCCCCAGCCTGGTTTTTATATATATCACTGAAAAGTTAGGTAAATGGACTCAGGCATGGTTGGAGGTTGGGGCTAAAGATAAAATGCTTTGGTGTTCCACTTAAACCGCCCCATCCTGGGGCCATACCCTGGGTCCAGTGTCTGCAGGTAAGTGGAGTATAAATCTTGGTTCCTGCATTGACTAGGTGTGACATCTTGGGCAAATCACTTTTCCTCTCTGTGCCTGGTGATTCCTTTGGGGAAATGGAAATGATAGTTCCTGCCTGATACAGTTTCATGGAGGTTTGAATGAAGTAATATGTGTAGCAGATTTAGCATAGTACCTAGCACATAGTGCTCAATAAATGTTAAGTGGAGGAACTAGAGTTTCTGTAGCCTTTACCCAGGAGGTGAGACAAGTCATAGCATAGAAACCTATCTTTGAACAGGCCAAGATTGGCTGGAAGTGTATGGGAATTGTGTTGTCCCTGACCTGTGACCCTGAGTTTAGCTCTGGTTCATTCTGAGTCACTCATTCTCTGGTTGCTTGGTCTCTTCCCCTGTGCAGACTCTCTTGCCCACCCTGCCCTAATTCCTGGGTGTTCACAATGAAGGGATGGATGTTAAAAGTGCTTAAAAGCCGTGTCAGCTTGTTGTGGTGCAGGGAAAATGACCACACAGAATAAGAGTCCTCAGAGAGCCATTAAGCCCCGAGTGTGCCCAGGGTCCAGCGTTTGACAGCTGAATGAGGCATTCTTTGGTCCCTGCCCTCAACTCCCAGCAGCCTCTCCAGCCCAATTTTTCCTAGGACCTGATGCGGGGCCTTCCTCCCCAAATCCTGCTCCATGTGGGTGTGCTGAGAACAGGTGCCCTGCTGGCTGACTGAGGTGATTGACAAAGCCTGCTGGAGAAGCAGGCGAGGGAGAAGAAGGGGCTGGGCCATGGGCAGCAGAGGCCACCTGGCCCTGGACCAGGCAGGTGTGAGAAGGCCTATTGCATACCTTGAGCCAGGTTTTCCAGTTTTGAGGAACAGGGAGACCTCCGAGGGATACTGGAGGTGGGTTTGTGAGAGTAAGAGGCTGGCAGGCTCCTATAGGGTGCATGGTTAGTGTCCCCAAGAGGAAGAGAAGGGATTTTGCTTGCTTGAGGCTGACTTCTTGGGGAGGTGTTACACGGCTACCTCCCTTTCCATCTTCTCAGGGAAGGCTGGGCGCCTGACCAGTGGCCACAGACCATAAATCTGGCTTGAGGACTTGTCACACAAGCCTTGGTGCCTCCAGGTTTAGGCAGCCTGAGCCCGAGGCATGGCCTGGCCACGGACGTCCTGCTGTGTGGCCCATGAGAAGAGCCCCTGATAGTGTGGCAATGCGGAGATGCCCACTGTGGAGCGGAGCAGAGGGTGTTCATTGGCCCCTTCTTCAGCATCGGCTGCTCTGCTGCCTCGTGTGGGGTCTTGGTGATCACAGTGTAGGTGGAGAGGGGACCAGAAAGACCCAGAGTCACACCAGGCCGTGCCAGAAATGGCCAGAGGAATAAATGGACAAGACAGATGCTGTGGCCACTGTAGAGCACGAGCCAGCCTGTGGCCTGGGGTGGAGCAGGCGAAGCGCCTGTGCAGGTGAGCAGAGGCTCGGAGGACACACAGGGCGCGGAGGGGCTCCTGCTGGGCAGCTGGGTGGCCCCTGGCAGCTGGGCTGTGCCTGTGTGTAAGGGAGAGAAGGACACAGAGGGGAGCAGGGGAAGGCACGCAGGGGAGGACAGAGCCATCATGAGTCATCTGTGGGGGACACCCCTCCATTATTCACTCTTACTGTGTTTCTTTTGGACCCTCTTTCTGGGAGGGATGGCCAGGCCATCTGAGGTCACAGGTGGCTGGGGATCTCAAGGTCCACACTTTGGGACGTATTGTTGGGATCATGCCAGCTTGGTAGCCCCACTCTGCTGCCCTAAGGGTATAACCCACAGCCTGGCATGCAGTCTCGTGACAGCTTTCCTCCAGCCCTTTGTCCTCTTGAGAGGGGTCAGTGGCCCCTCCATCTCTGCCGGAGGGGTCCTGCGAGCTGGGCCAGGTACTCACCAAACATGCTGGTGGGATCCTGCAGCCCACCAGCTGGAGGTGGTTTGGATAGTTCTGGTCTGCAGTTCCCCAGGGAGGTCATGGCTGAGAGCTGAGCGCAGAAGAAACCCCGTTAGCCTGATTGCCTGGTACTGTTCAGATGGGTCCACCCCGGTCTACTCAGTCTTTAGCCCAGGGTTCTGCCTCGATCTGCCGAAGCAGCAGCATCCATCCCACTAAGTGTTTCGCCCAAACTTGGCCTTGACTGAGGGCGAGGGCCTTGGGAGTGGGGTACGGGGCCGGGGACCCAGCAAAGCAGAGTTCAGAACTGTCCTTGAAGCCCACGTTCCTTCCTCAGTGTGTGACCAGCGCTTTTCAGCTGTTCTCCGGGTGAGCATCAAGTCCAGGCTCCCCATATGCCTCCTTCCCAGCCCTGCGGGCAAGCAGACAGAGAGGACTGCCTGGCCCTCTCTCCACTGCCTTCAGGCAGGTCCCACCTGGGGATTTCCTGGTAGGATTTTGATGGGTGGGGCACTGACTCCAGCCTTGTGATGTGGAGGCCCAGAAACCTTGTGTGGCAACATCCGTGACCCCAACCTGCCTTCTGTGTGCGCTCTACTCACCCACCCCAGGTGGCTGCCGTGGTGGGTGGCTGGAGCACCAGGGCCTCAGCCAGCTCGGATAAACGCGTGAAAACCATCCTGGCCGTTCCCAGCAGCCTGTTAGGGTCGTCTTCAGACCTGAGATAGGGGCAAGAGTGAGGTTTTTTTTTTCTTTTAAGTTACAAGAAAATTCTTTTTCTTCTCGTAATGACAGTGGTTCACCCTTTCTGAGCATGTGCTGAGTGGCAGCAGCTGTCCTGAGGACCTGGGTGCATGAGCACATCTAACTGTGGGAGGCGGGCACGACTGCTGTCCCACGTCACAGATGGAGAACTGGCCCAGGGTCACCCAGCCAGCAAGAGGTGGCTCTTGGATCTGAAGATGGGCGGGCTGGCGCTGGCATTTGCACTCCTCCCAACGCTGCTGTGGTGCTTATAAAACAATGGCTGCTGGGTAGGAACATTTAACCAAGACAGAGGTATACAAACAATACCCCAGTGATGGAGATGTTCTGGAATTAGCCAGCGGTGATGGCTGCAAGACCTTGTGAATAGATTCGAAACCACTGGATTGTGTTCTGCAAAGCGGTGACATTGATGGTGCAAGAATTATATCTCAATTTTGAAAAATCTAAGAAAAGATTAAGTAATACAAAGAAGATGACAATTGCCTGTCATCCCACCTCCCAGACATGAACACTGTCACAGTTCTGATGGCATCTGCCATCCTTGTCCTTGTTTATGTGTTCTTCTTGTCCTTCTTGCTCACTGTTTACTCTGGGGCTGGGGACCTGGGGTCATGGGGAGGGAGGAGGGCAGAAGATAGTCATCGGGAGGGGCAGCTTTCATAAAAAGCATGGTGTCTGATGTGGCCCTTTTAGAAACTGCCTGAGAATAGATGACAGATAAGCACAGGCGAACAGAAGGCTGGGGAGCGTGGGGAAGATGGGGGTGGCCTTCCTCATCTCCCCAAGTCCCAGTCCTTGGGGGAAAGCCCCGGGGACTTGCAAATATAGACCCTGTTGGCCTGGAATCACCAGCCTGGGATCTCCTCATGCTGTCTGGCATCCCCAGGGTTAGCAGGCCAGGGCAGCTTTCCTCAGGGTCCGAGGCAGGCCTGGGGTGGGGAGGCAGTGCCACCTCACTGGGAAGTTGCCTAGCAATACCAGGAAGGTGACTTAGCCTACTACAGAGGTGGGAGGAGAATAAAAGACAGCGAGGATGGGAACTGGGCGTAGATGCAGAGGATTGCGTTCCCCTGGAAACTGCCGGCTTGGTCCTTGGCTCCCACGGGCCACTTCTGGGGCCAGGATCTGCTCTCCACTGAGAGGGAACCAGGTCCTCCCTGGCTCCTGTAGGCTCAGGGGTGGAGGATGCACAGAAATCCTGCTTGCACGTGGACTGTGCGTCAGACATGTTCTGTCCGTGGCCCCCGTTAACATTCATAGCAGCCTGGTGAGGAGTGCGGGATCATCACTCTTTGTAGAGGTAGATCCCGAGCTCAGAGATACCGAGTAACATGCTCACAGCTGCACAGAGAAAGGGCTGGAAATGGAGGTGCTTGTGTGCTTGGCTCTTAAAGGAACTGTTCGTTTTGATTCAAAGCATTTCACAAGCCCAAGATACTGAGACATAAATGTAAACACTTCTTGAGAAAGGAAGAGAAGATCCATAAAGGGGGACTGGACAGGAGAGTTATCTGTTTTATATCAACCAACCAGCCGACCAACCAGTATTTATTAACAATGTCTAGGTTCTCCAAATAAGTAAAAAGACTGATTGTTCACAGTGATTGAAGGTTAAATGGTTTGGATTGCCTCAAGCTGTCCAGCAACCCTTTGAGGAAGGTACTGTTAGTTTTCTTGTTACGGATAGGGAAGTTGAAACCCAGAGAAGTTAAGTAACTTGCCTTGTAGTGACCAGCTAGGAAGTTGGGTTATGAACAAAGACAGACTACAGAACTCCAATTTTTACTGAAGGTCAGGCATACCCTTTGCTCTTAAAGAGTTTATGTTTTAATTGAGGGACAAGTCTTAAATGTAAGTGAAGTAAGAACAACTCAAGATGATATATAATCAAGTCCTCAGGATATGATTCACGGGTTTTAACATTTAAGCTTTCACATTAATCATGAAGTGATTTTTCTCCATTAATCATGATGAGCAAACTTGTGAGCTCTTACTCCCATTTTACAGGCAGGGAAAGTAAGGCTCAGAAAGGGTAAATGACTTTTACTAGGCTCCTGGTCACAACCTGAATGGTTTGGAGTTGTTTTGACCTAGGCCTTTGCCTGGAGGGTCCTGAGGCTAAATGGGGTGGGCATAGCCTTTCTGAAGCTACCTTTTTGGGTTGAGAAGCTAGTGGAGGATAGAAATTATGTTTTCTCTCATTTTTCAGTAGGAGTAATTGTTAGGAATAGACTTGTGGCTTCTCCTAGTGCTGACCCCAGCTTTTGGGGAGTGGCTTCTGCTTTTAGGTTCAGAGGCCCCCTCCCCCTCTCAGCTGCTTCCTTTTTTCAGTATCACCTGCAGTGTCCTCCTCAATTGAGCCTCCTTTGTGGGCACCAGGGGAACCAAACAGGCTTTGAACCAGGTGGCTGAGCTCAGGTTTATTTTGATTTTAAAACCCTGTGCACATAAACCCCACAAAGCTGGAGGCTCATGTTTATGCCTTGAGACTGTTTAGAAAGAAAGTGGCAGGGGGAGTTGGGTCTCAGGTTGGCTTTTGGCACTGCAGGGCTGGAAGTTTCAGAGCTGGACTGGAGAGCTGCACGAAGGGGGAAGACTGTGCCATTTCTTGATCCCCAACTTTTGAGTCTAGTGGGAAAGCTGAGAGTCTAAACCAGAGGCCCCAAATGGTTTGGCTCAGGCAGAAAAGCATCCGTGGGGGAAGGGAGCCTCCGTCCAGTTACCTTTTTTTTTTCTGTTTCTTGGTGGTTAGAACTTGGGGGGCTGTTCAGAGCACAGTCATGGGTCACAGGACTGATTGGAGGCCAGGCCAGGACTTGTAGGGAGCATTTTTATAGGCCTGAAGATTTGTTTTTTAAAAGCCATGTGCAAAGCTGGTTATAACTGGTGGGAGAAAGACGGACTGGCGCCTGGCTCTATTTTCAAATGCTCTGTAGGTGAAATGACAGGAGGGAGGGAATGGCAAGGTGGGTGGCCTCCTCAGGCAGGTCTCCCTGAGAAGCAAGTCGGCTTTCCATGTTGGGCCAGAGGCGCTGAGCCTTGCGAGTGGGTGGGAGGGGGCTGTGGAAACCTGGCTCTGTCTTTTCTCCTTAGGGTCTGTTGGAGATGTCCACGCACAACAGCTTGCGGTTTGGGGATGGAGAGAGAGATGGCGCTTTTCATCCCTCTCAGTCCAGCCCCAGCCCCAGGAAATGGGATCCCCACCTATGCTGTCAGCATGAGCACTGGCCTGTGTGTGCGCATCTGTCTGGCTCCCAGAGCCCCTCTGTTGTTCTTGGCCGTGGCCTTGACTTTGGCAGAGGAATGGTTCCCTTCGAACACTGCAGGCATCCTCCAGATAATACATAATAGCACTTTCCAGTCCAGTTCCTGATATTTCGGAAGGGTCTTTCTTTCCAGGAACCTAAAGTGCTTTCACAGACTCAGCGCTGGGAGGTAGGACACGGAGGTGGCGGCTCATAAATGTGTTTTCCTGGAGGTGGGGAACTGGGGTCAGACCCCTGTTTCCTGCCATTTATCCGGGTTACTGGTGGCCAGGACTGTTTGGAGGTATCTCGGAACACATGAGGCCCTGAGGCCTCTTTTTAGATATTGTATATTTTTTCATATTTAGGTCCAAACAAAAGACATATTTTTCTTTTTTACCTTTCTTCTTCTTTTTGTGGTGTTGGGGATTAAACTGGGGATTTGCTCATGCTAGGCAAGTACTGTATCACTGAGGTATACCTCCAGTCCTTTTTGTTCTTTTTCTTTTTAAATTTAGGCAATAGTAAATTTAGAGGCTGATCTTACATAGATTGTTGGGGTTTTTTTGGTTGTTATAGTTTTTTTTGTGGTCCTGGGCAATGAACCCCAGGCCTTGCACTAGGCAAGTACTCTACCACTGAGCCACATCCCTAGCCCTTTTTAAATTTTTATCTTGGTTCAGGATCTCACTAAGTTGTGCAGGCTGCCTCTGCCCTTGAATCTGTGATCCTCCAGCTTCAGCCTCCTGAGTCACTGGGATTACAGTCCTGTGCCATTGGCCCAGTTCGTTTCTCCCTCCCTCCCTTTCTCCCTTCCTTTCTCCTTCCCTTTGTCCCTCCCTCCCTCCCTCCCTCCTTTCCTCCCTCCCTATCCCCCCTCTTCTCTTCCCTCCCTCCTTTTCTTTTCTTTTCTTTTCTTTTCTTTTCTATTAAGGAATGCCGCATTGTGGTCTGAATTTGGGCCTCTCTGGCATCCTTGGAGTGAGGCTGTTTGGCAGGGGCATTGAGGCCACTTCTGGTGCCCAGGGGTACCCAGCTAGGGGACCTGCCCCTGAGTTCTTCTCCACAGAAGCCACTGCTTAGGGAGAAGACCCAGCCCAGGCCCACCTTGGTAGACTAGGGACTGTGTCTAGGAATATGTCACCAAGTGTCCCTCCTTCTCTTGTCCCAGCCCTGTGTGCAGCATGAATCACTGGGTCCTGCGCTATGGGCCAGGCACATTTCTCGGTGCTTTACAGATAATCGTTCATTTAATGCTCGCGGTACCTGTATGAGCTGGCTGGCAGGAGGTGCAGGGCATCTGAGGGTGTTTGGAAAGACCTGAGAGGCTCAGGTGGTTGCAGCAGGTATTTTTGGATGTTCTGATCTTGAAGCTGGAAGCTAGTTCACAAAGATCATGCTGGCTTCAGAATTTTATTTTAAGGAAATAGTACAATACACAGTTGAGGCCCTGGCATTCCTCCCCCTAATCCCATTCCCTTGCCTGGCTGGGATCAACCATTGTCTGAGTTTGGTGTTTTTGTTCTTAAGTGTGCATTTATACTGTTCCCGCCCAGGTAGCTGGCTGTGTGTTTGCTCCTGTTTGGGAACTTGAGGTAAGTGGCATCGTCCCCAGTCATTGCTCTTTTTGCCTGCACCTGTGCAGGTGCACCTGGCAGGAACCCCACATCCCATTTCCTAACTGAGGCCTGGAGGCCCCGTCTAGGGCACACAGCCCCTGGCAGGTAGTGGATGAGACTGGAACCCGGCTTTCTGCCTCTGGCGGCTTCCTTATGGTTACCTGGCTCCCCATGCCCTGTCCTAGCTCTAAGACTTGCTGGTGTCTGTGGGGCAGGGGAGAAGTCAGTCTCAGTGTCTTGTTTTCTTTCGCCTTAGGTGCAGGTATTTTGGATGTCTGGTGCCTGTGCCTGATGGGCACCTGCTCCCTTGCCTGTGACTCTCTTCCTGGCACTTTGAGGGTCTCCTTCTTAAGGACTCATACCACCTTGCCATCTTTTTCTCTACCTAGGGTAGTTGTACTTTGCTTACCAAGTTTTTTGCTTCTGGTACTTGGGGGTTGAACACAGGGCCTCACGTGTACTTTGCAAGTGCTCTACCCCTGGGCTGCACCTCCAGCCCATTTTTTATTTTTTATTTTGAATTATGGTCTCGCTAAGTTATTCATGCTGCCTCAGGCCTCCCAACTCTGGATCCTTCTGCGGCTGCCTCCCTTGTTGTTGTTGTTAGGTGCTGTCGAGTTGGGTCTGACTTGTAGCCATCCTATGTATAACAGAGCAAAACATTCCCTGACACTCTGCCAGGCACGTGATCTTCTTTATGTTTAATCCCATTGTTGCAGCCACTGTGCTAATCCATCTAGTTGAGTGTCTTCCTTTCTTTTCGTTGACCTGCCACTCTCCCAAACATGATGTCCTTCTCCAGAGATTGGTCCCTCCTGACTACATGTGCAAAATACGTCAGATGCAGTCTAGTCTTCTTTTGCTTCCAGGGAGCACTCTGGTTGCCCTTCTTCTAGGACGGATCTGTTGGTTCTTTCCACAGTCCATGGCGTATTCAGTATTTGTCTCCACCATAATTCAGAAGCATCAATTCTTCTCCTGTCTTCCTTATTCAATGTCCAGCTTTCACAACTGTATAATGTAAGTGAAAATACCATGGCATGACTCGGGCGCACCTTCGTCTTCATTGTGACACCTTTACTTTTCAGTGCTTTGAAGGGGTCTTTTGCAACAGCTTTTCCCAGTGCAGTGTGTCTTTTGATTTCCTGACTGCTGCTTCTGTGGGTGTTGATGTAGAACCAAGCAAAGCAAAATCATGACAACCTTAGTCTTTTCTCCATTTATCATGGAGCTGTGTACTGACCCAGTTGTAAGGATTTTTGTTTTGCTGATGTTGAAGCTCCATCCATACTGAAGGCTGTTCTTTGATCTTCATCAGTAAATGTTTCAAATCCTCTTCAGTCTCAGCAAGCAGAGTGTGTCATCTGCATAATGCAGGTTGTTAATGGGTCTTCCTCCAATCCTGATGCCACGTTCTTCATAAAGTCCAATTTCTTGGATTATTTGCTCAGGATAGAGCTTGAAGTGTATAGTGAAAGGATACAGCCCTGACACACATCTTTCTTGATTTTAAATCAGGCAGTGTTTCCTAGTTCTGTTTAATCTGGTCCACGTAAAGATTCTTCATGAGTACCATTACATGCTCTGATATTCCCATTCTTGGCAATATTATCCATAATTTATTGTGATCCACACAAATGCCTAGTTGCTAGGATTAGAGACACCAATGCGCCCAGTTTTTATTTTTGTCTTTGTTTCTTTGAGATAGGGTCTTGCTGTGTAGTGTAGTCCTGCCTCGAATTCCTGATCCTCCTGCGTCAGCCTCCCAGGTACTTGGATTGCAGACATGCACTACAGCACCGAGCCCTTTTATTATTCCTACTGAAGCAAATATGCAGTGACCAAAAACTCCTGTACATTTAGGAATACTTCTAGGTGCATTTAAAGTTTATGTCTCATAGTGGCAACACTTGGAAGCTAGTTGTAGTCTGCAAGACAGAGCTGTGCTCACGATATGAAGCTTGAGCTGCATGGAGAATTTTGAAGGACAGAGGTGCGAAATCATGGCAAAGCACCTCTCAGCTGGGCCTATCCCTGGACCTTGGGGAGAACAGTAGGGTCCCAGCCGTGTCACCCTTGTCCCTGCCTGATTTCCTCTGTCTCATCTTCTCTTCCTTCCTGGCCCTCAGCCAGTCAGCTGTCACCTTGCCTGGTGCCTGGGCTAGAGGCTGGGCTGGTGAGAGAACCAGGAGGGACAGGTGTGTTGGCAGCCTACTGGCAGCCCTGTTGCGTTGTCTGGCAGCACTATTGTGTAACTCTTGGCTCTAAGGACATTTGGAGGGTTCTTAGGGGATGCCACTGATTTTGGATCTGGGTGTCCTAGGATGGTGGAAAGTGGGCTTGCAGGGTCTCCTTGCGATCCCTAGTAAGTGTGACTCCTCAGCACTTCCCTGACTGGCCCAGCCTGGCTCCCCAAAGACCAAGCAGGCAAGAGTTAGCACATAGTAGGGGCTCCTGAGTACCTGCTGAGTGGTGCCTCTGGCCAGGAGTGTGGGCAGCCATACTGTAGCAGGATGCATGTGGCAGATGCTGAGGGGCTGGGTGGCAAAAGTCTGAGCCACACAGGGCCTGTGTGGCTCTGGAGCAGCTTCCTGGGTCTCACAGAGGCCTGGCTGGCTCTGCAGACTCAGGTGTGTCCTATGGTCAAGAGGAGCCATAGGCTAGAGAAATCCCACTCACAGCAGGGTGAGAGCCTTGGATGACCTCTGTCCCTGCCACACTGCCCTGCGCCCCTCCCCTGGTGTCAAGTCGCAGCATGGTGGGCAGCCAGCACTGGCCTCCCAACTCCCTTGGAGACAGTTCAGTGTGGTTTTCTTCTTGACCGGCTGCACACTTCAGATTCCTGTCCCTAGGGGCTGGCTATGCCAGCCTGTCCCCTCAACAGTCTGCCCTTTCATCCCTTAAGGGTGGGGTCATTGCATTTGGCTGGGACTTCTGCTTCAGAAAATTTCAGGGAGTGTCTGATCCTCCCCTGTGAGCTTGGGGGTCCTCAAAGGAGGCCTCTGTTTTCTGTCTCTTTCCTGTCCCCTGGAGAGGGGACTCCTGAGTGGTGGGCATCAGTTGTCTGCTATCTTAGCCACTGCAGCCCCAGGGGGTGTGGAACTAGGCAGAACCCTGAGGCCTACAGCTTGCCAGGATGTGGGTCCTGTGGGGCCTTGGTCTCTCTGGCTCCTCCTCTCGGTTATGACTTTGAGGGGGTGGCATTTGGGAAAGGTGTGAAAAGGCCATCCTTTTTGAACAATTAGGGCAGAGAGCTGCTTGGTAGAAACCTGTCCCGTCCCCTGGGAACAGGAAGAATGGTCCTCCATTACCTGCCAGGGCCTCAGGAGACCTCAGGTCGCATTCCCTGGTGGTGTTGGCCAAGTCACAGCCAGGGTGTGGATCACAGGATGGTGGTAGCATTCTGGGGACAGCTCAGTTCGAAAAGCCTTGCTTGAATTACCATGTGGAGACAATCTCTAGGGCCTGGGGTAGTTCTCGTGTTCCCTGTTTCTGCCCTTTTTGGGGGGGACACTGAGCAGATTCAAGTACTTCTCTGGGTGACCTTGAGCTTGACCTGTGGGCTTCCTAGCCTGGCCCTAAGCTAAACACTTTACCGACTTTTGTCTGTAGAAACCTTCTGTGTCAGTCTGCTTTCAGGAATTTGTTCCCACCCTCCAGGGAGGGGATTTGTTGTTAGGTGCCCTCGAGTCAGTATCGACCCATAGCGAGCCTCATAGGGTTTTCAATGGCTGACTGTTTCGGGATTGCCTTGGGAATGGATTGCCAAGCCCTTCTCCCATTTTTGCGGTGCTGGGAATTGAACTCAGGACCTCAGGGACTGCAGCGCAGTGCTCTACCCACTGAGCCAAATCCCAGACCAGGGAGGGGATGGATAGGGCCAATTGAATTCCTTCCCTCCTAGGCAGACCCAGAAGCCAGTGCCCTGTTTCTACCTTGCCTTAGCTCCCTGACTCTGAAATGCCTGCTCAGGGCGTGGCCCCGAGTGGGAAGGCAGGTGTCCTGGGAGGGCAGAGTGAGGGAGGCCTTGTTTGGGTTTGGTGATGGCACTTTAGCTCTGTCCCCAGCCTGGATGCCTCAGGTGTGGAGCAGGTAGGCTGGCTCAGGAGGAGCAGAACATCTCTGTACCCCACTGGCAGACTGTTCATAATCAGCCCTTTGTGTTGGCCTGGCTGACCCCGGGCCTGGTGTGAGGGAGGCTGCCTCCCCTTGAGACTCAGTGGGCCTGAGAAGCTCTGGCCATTGTCCTGGGACAAAACTTGGAGCCTGGAGCCTGCTGAAGGGGCTGGAATAGGCGGCCTTGTCTCTCACTTGTTCACTTCTGGGGCCCAGCTTTAGCCCTTTTCCCCTTGCAGCAGTTTGCAGAAATCAGATGATAGAACACCCAAGCCAGAAGGGACCTACACTGTCATCTGGTTTGCCCCACTTAGATGAAGAGACTGAGGGCCTTAGTGGCACTCTGATTTGGCCAAGGACACTGCCATTCCTTGTGGGGCTGGCTTTGGTAAGGATTCTTTATTGGGTGCACATCACCTGTCTTCTGAAGTTGTGCCTGAACGTGTGGTCCACAACACCTGTGGATGGATGCGCAGTTGTCCACTGTGCTCTGAAGGTAGGTAAAGCCAGGCTTCTGGTCAGTGTGTGAGTGGCCCGTGTTAGGTGAATTTCACACCTCTACCACATCAGGTGGAGATGGTCAGGGGGCCTCCCTGCTTCAGCCTTCCTGGACTGGCTCTTGGTTTGCAGTTAAGCAGGGCAGTAGGGACGGCAGCATGGTGGCAGTGGTGGTCCTGGTGATCTTGTGCCCACCCCTGCGCCGAGCACAGTGCCTGCGTTCTGAGTCATCGTAACCACCCTAGAAAGAAATGGTACTTTGATATTTTCATTCTGACTTTACAAAGCACCTGTGGCTTAGAGAGATTAAGTAATTTGCCCCAATTTACACAGCTTTTTGTGGGCAGCTGGGCGTGGCCTGGGCTGCCTGGCCAGAGCCCACAGGGCCATCTGTCTGCCTCGCTGACCGCTTCCCCTCGCCAGCTCGCTCCTGCACCAGCTGCCAGCCCTGGTTGGAGCAGGGAAGCCCTTCATTACTGATGCACCTGAGTTCCATTCCAGCTGAGCCCAAATACTTCTCTGCTGATGTGCCCATTCCAGCACCTTCCTGAGGACCCAGGAAGTGGCCCTCTCTGGCCATGGAGCTGTGTCAAGCAGTGGAGGTGGCAGGGGATTTTTATCCACCCCCCATGCTTCTTTTTGCCCTTCCTCCTTCTCCTTGTCTGTTCCATCACTTCCTGTGGTTGCTTGGCACTGGCCACCCTCAAGGATGGTCTTGAGAATGAGGCTCTGCTTGGCCTCCTCTAGGCCATGATAGCCCTTCTGGCTTCCTGCAAGCTCAGTGCCAGCCCTGCCTTTGCTGGCTGCCCAGATGGGTTCCCTCCTGACTGTGTCAGGGCGTGACCAGTGCTGGGTCTGTAGGTCTTGTGGGCTTGCACCCTCCAAAACAGCTGTGGGCATGATGCCCCTTTGCTACAGGCTCTGTGCTGGCTACGTCCCCTACATTCATGTCTGGTTTCACCCCCACAACCAGTCCAGGGGATTAGTCCCACTGACTACGAGGGCATCCAAACCTCAAGAAGTTGAAGGACTCACTGCAACTGTTATGGCAGACTTCAGAACCGTGCCACCTGACACCCAGAGTGAGCAGAAAGGTGCGGCTGGCTGAGACACCAAGCTGACACCCTTCCCAGCCTGGCCACTGCAGCCTAGTGCTGGGAGGGCTGGAGTGTGTCCTTGATGGAGGAGCATCCCTGGCCTTAAAGGGAGAAGAGGCCAGATGAGAAGAGAAGAAGAGAAGAAAGCATTCACCAGGCTGGGTTTAGGGCTGGGCCACTGCTCAGAAAAGCTTGCACTGGTGGACCCAGTGATGGAAGGATAGCCAGCAGATAGTCTGTCCTTTAAATTTGGGCCTTGCCGTGTGAACTTTTTTTTTTCTTTTTTCCCCTACTGGGAAGCTGAACCCAGGGCCTCATGCGTACTATGCAAGTGCTCTACTAGTGAGCTATACCCTCAGCCCTTTTCTTATTTTCTACCTCAAGATAAGGTCTCACTAAGTTGCACAGGCTGCTTCTGGCCTTCAACTTTCGATCCTCCTGCCTCCACCTCCCAATACGCTGGGATTATAGGCATGCACCATGGTGCCCTGTGGATGCCTTCTTTTCAGGTAAAAGCTTCAGTGCCCATTGTCACCAGATGTTTTGATGGGGTTGTGGGGCATAATACATATAGCAACAGTGTGGTCATGTGCTGCATAAATGGTGGTGATCCCATAAGATTAAAATGGACTGGAGAAGTTCTACTGCCCAGTGTATTTCCTGTATCTTTTTTGTGTGTAGATGCACACATACTTACCGTGGTGCTACAGTTATGTACAGTACAGTACAGCCACATGGTGGACAAGTTTACTGCCTAGGTGCAATAGGCTACACCACATAGCCTAGGTGTGCAGTAGGTTATACCATCTAGAATTGTGTAAGTATACTCCATGATGTTTGCATAATGACAAAATTACCTGATGGCACAGGGCTCAGAATGTATCTCCATGGTTAGGTGATACATGACTGTAATAATAATGATGATATTAGTGGTCTAGGAGCAAACTCTTCTGATGCTATGTGCCTGGGGCTGTCCTCAGCTTTTTCCGTACAAGCACTGTGACATATGAACCCACAAACAAACGCATATAGTCCTCACAACCACCTTGGGAAGTGGGTACTTTTATCCTCTATTTTATAGATGGCAAAACTAAGGTCCAGACAGGCTTAGGTACTTGCCCAAGGTCCTGCAGCTAGTAAATGGCAGAGCTAGAATTTGAATCTAAGAGTTTCAGGCAATAGGAGCATGATTCTCTTGTAGACAAGGACTTCTGTGCGGTCTTCATTTCTCTCACCAAAGCTGGCATTGCACGTATCTCCTAGTGAGTTCTCAGAAAGTTGTAAGGGGAGAAAAGAGGGGGCTTGGAACCTGTCCTTTGAGGGAAAATTGCCTCTAAGTTGGAGAGGGCCTGTTATGGTTCCCCATGGGGATGTGAGGTCACAGCATCCCTGAGCTCCCCTGTCTGGTTACTTCTAGGGGGAAGCCCCACGCATGGGAAGATTTCAAGAGTAGGCAGAGTAGGCAGAGCCCTGAAGGCTCCCTGCTCCCTGCAGTCCAGGAGAGGCAGTGCCAGAAGTCCCTCATTCACTGTTTTCGGGGCGGTCACCACGGTCTTTATGTCACAAATGCCATTAGACAGTTAATTCCTGGGGAGAGATAACACAGCAAGTAATTTAGAATTTAATAAAGGCAGCCTTTCATGGGGGAGGTTGATTGTTATTTCTCTCTTTATCCACAATGCATGTTGATTACATGCATGAATGGATTAAAAAAAAAAAAACTTATGGGAAATTCACATGTAGGCATAGACAGAGTAATGTTATGAATTCCAACGTATCTGCTACCCAGCTTCAACAATCAGCCACAGAACCCGCCTGTAATATTTAACCATCTGGATTGTTGTAGTGACACTGAGGTCAGTGTACTAGTGTCACCCACTAGGAACTTCTCAAGTGGAAAAGGCTAAGGGGAGATGATATTATGGTATGAATAAAAATTGACCCTTGCCTTCCACTGTGCCAAGCATGTTGCAGGCGCTCACCTGAAGGTTTAAACTCACTGCATGTGATAACTGGCAGGTAGTTTGGAGTTCCAACCCTAAGGTGGCAGGAAATTGTGATAGGTGAGTTCAGCCAGATACATGAGATCCAAAACATATGTGTTGGCACCAAAGCACTACAGCCAGACATGGTTCCTCCTGTCAACCAGTGTTTACTGAGGATCACCTTTGTTTCCAAATGACATCTGCAATATAGGAAAAAGTACAGACAATAGTAAAACAAACATGCATGTTCTTGCCACCCAGATTTAACAAATACCATCCCATTTCACTTAATGACTGGCCCACAGTCAGTCTGACAACTGCATTGTTAAGTGATTGCATCATTGTGCAAACAGCATAGCGTGTACTTACACAAACTAAGATGGCTATGACCTCACTAGGCAATAGGAATTTTTCTGCTCCATTAAAATTTTACTGGACCTGACCGGCCACTGTGGCGCTTGCCTGTAATCCCAATTTCTCAGGATGCAGAGGCAGGAGTATTGCAAGTTTGAGTCCACAGGCAGCCTGTGCAATTTAGTGAGACCCTGTCTCAAATAAAAAAGGATCTTGGGGTGCAGCTCAGTGGTGGAGACTTGCCTGGCATGCACGAGGCCCTGGATTCCAATGCCCCAGCACTGCAAAAAAGAAAAAAAATTGTGGGACCATTGTTGTGTTTGGGCCCCCTTGTTACCAGTACATCATTATGGGATACCAAGTACTTGTTCTTTCCAGGTAGGACCCTATGTGTGATCTCTGCCTCTGAGCAGGCCAGTGGGTGATGGGCCATGACTGGCCCTTTATCTGTCACGTACAAAGAGGCCACAGCAGGTATAGGGAAGGGACCCCAGGAGGTAGACCCCAGCCTAGACTTTAGGAGACAGGTAAGACTTCTGGAAGAAGTGATACCGTGGGTTAAAATCAAAACTAGAGGGCTGGGAGTTTAGCTCAGTGGTAGAGAACTTGCCTAGTGTGCTTGAGGCCCTGGGATTGATCCCCGGCACTGAAAAAAAAAAAAAAGGAAAAAGTCCAATCTAGAAAATGTAAAGAGTAGTCTGGGCTTGGTGGCACATGTCTGTAATTCTAGTACTGGACAGGGGGCAGGATCCCAAATTAAGGCCAGCCTAGGCAGAATTGCAAGTTTAAGGCCAGCGTAGGCTACATATTGAGACCTGTCTGAGAAAGAAAAGGAGACATAAGAGTAAGCCAGGCAAAGGGTGTATGGAGATGGGCCTGGCAGTGTGACCAAGGGCAGGGAAGGGAACATCAAGCCCAGGGACCCGAGATGAGTGTGAAGGAGTGGGCCAGAGCAGCAGAGTGAGTGATGGCTAGGGATGAGTGACCGTGGGCTCTGGCTGAGTCAGCAGAAGGACAAGCTCTGACTGTCTTCAGGGCAGTAATGGGCACCAGGCTTGTCTTGAGACCTGCACAGCATGTGGCTGCCCAACTCATACACCATATATTGAGAAGGTCATAGGTCAATATGGTCCTGTGCATAGAAACCCATGTGTTGGGTGGGGAAGGTGGAGGCAATGTCTGCAGAACATTTGAAAGAAGCTGGGTTATTTGGAGAAGGTCACAGGCTGTCATTTGGAAAAGGGGCTGTGTTGGGTGGGCCCACGTGGGAAACATAGGACATGGTGGGAGCTGTGCAGAGGTGGAGTGTAGCTCAGAATAGAGTTTCTGCTAGTGAATTTTGCACAGAGGACATGAATGGACAGGGGATAGGGCAGGAGGGGCATGGTCCAGAATGTGTTTAGCACCTTGGGGGCCTGAAGCCAGGGTGGGGTGTGTGCAGGGAGGGGGCTCTGCACTGTCTGGCCTCTAAGGCCCCTCTTTACTTTGTGTTCTGAGGATTCAGGTCAGAGAGGGCAGCTGAGATGACTGGGCACAGGGAAATGGTACTCCAAGGAAGGCTATGGAGGAGGAGCTGGCCCGTTGCCATGGGAACCCTTTCTGCCATGAGTTTCCATTTGCAAGGATGCCCTGGAAGGTAGTGAGCTCATCCCACCTGCAAGGTGATGAGTCAGCCTTGCCTGTCTCGCTAGCTCTTTAAGGCCCCTTGGGAACTGGAGCAGCAGACTTGCCCCTGCCCCCAGCTACCCTGACCCAGATGTGGATATGAACTGTTGTCATCAGAGAGGAAATTGGGCAGTAAAGGTGGCTGCCAGCCATTCCTGCAATACCAGGAAGTCACCTCTGCCCTCAGCAACGGGGGTTGCCATCCCCTGCTGGCTCCTCAATTAGTGTGGACTGGGCAGCACCCATAGCTGTGTTGGGTTCAGAGATCACCATTTGGGGACTGGACAGCTGCTGAGGGTGTGAGTTTGGGGGTGCCAAGCTTGGGCTTTGTTTTTTTTTTTTTTTTTTTTTTTTAGGTACTGGGGGTTGAACCCAGGGCCTCGCGCTTGCATGCTTTGCAAGTGCTGTGCCACTGAGCTGTATCCTCAGCCCATTTTTTTTTTACTTTTTGAGACAGGGCCTCACTGAGTTACTCAGACTGCCTCTGGTCTCGAACTTGAGATCCTCCTACCTCTGCCTCCCAAGCCACTGGGATTACAGGCGTGTGCCACCAAGTCTGGCGCCCTACCAAGCTTGGGCTTTGAAGAAGTGCAGGCTGTGTGTGTCTGTTGGGCAGGTGGCTGGTAGTTTTGGAGAGTGGGTAAGGAAAGAGTACTAACCAGGAGGGAGTAGCACCTGTCTGTCCCAGGAAGTCAAGAGCGGCAGGTTTGCCCACAGAGTCCTAGGCATCTGGAGGTCAGGGGTCATGACCCTGGCTCCTCCATCCCCCTGTGTGCCCAGTCATGAAGGGGCGCTCAGAACATGTCTGGCAAGCATCTTGAACACTGGGATGCCAGGGTGCCAGGCACCTGTCCCGGTGCCATTGTGGCCAGTCCCTATGGGTCCAAATGGGGCCTGTCCCTTCCCTTGTATGGCAGCCAGCATTTTGACATTGCAAAGGCTGGGGGAGCTCTGCTTCTCTGGCTTCTGCCTACTGGCTTCACCCAGGTGGCCTCTCTTTCCATTTGAAAAGATAAAGGACTTAAGCGGGAAAATGTCTATCCTTTCCACCTAAGTGAAACAATTTACGTGTTCAGAAATGTATTTGTGTTTTTATCTTCATGCCTGTATTATTTTGATAGCAGTAATCATAGAGTATATAAAATTTCGTTTGGCTTTTTTATTTTCCCACTTGGCATTTTATCAAAAGTATTTTTTTCTTATGTAGCCTATGTTCCTTCCCTGGAGAAAGTGAGATCCCAGCATAGAGATTGTTTCATGAATATACATTTATTTGTACTTTAGCTGCCTCTTTCCAAAAAGCATTTGAGGTAGGCGCATGAAAAGGTGCCTGCGTAGCAAATTCTTTTTTTTTTTTTTTTGCGGTATTGGGGGTTGAACCCAGGGCCTCACGCTTGCATGCTTTGCAAGTGCTGTACCACTGAGCTGCACCCCAGCCCATTTTTTTACTCTATTTGAGACAGGGTCTTGCTAAGTTACACAGACTGCCTCTGGTCTCTAACTTTCGATCCTCCTGCCTCTGCCTCCCAAGCCGCTGGGATTATAGGTGTGCACCACAGTGCTCGGTTTGCATAACAAAGTCTTAAAGTTAGAAGACCCAGAGTTTTGTCAGGTTGGGGTGAGGCAATTGAGAAAGCAGTGTTAAAAGAAGTTAGTTTAACTGTCATCCTTCTACTCTAGAGGCTGAGGCAGGAGGATCAAGAGTTCAAGGCCAGCCTGGGCTACACAGCAAGACCCAGTCTCAGAAAAAACAAGAGGTTAGTTTAAAAAAATTAATGTGTCCCCTCAGCTTTCTTGAAGTGTAATTGTCAAGTGAAAATTGTATATATTTAAGGTATACAGTGTGATGATTTTATGGACATGAACATTGTAGAATTATTACTGTAGTCAAGTTAATTAACACATCACCTCGCGTAGTTATCGTTGTTGTGTGTGTGGTGTTTGTGCTTGTGACAGTGGGGGGTGGAGAGAGAAAACACACACAAAAAGCTCTCTCAGCAAATTTTAAATAAACAAAACAGTATTATAAATTGTAGTCACCGTGCTGTACATTAGATTCCTAGAATATTTTCATCTTATGACTGAACATTTCTACCTCTGATCAACTTCTCTCCGTCTGCCCCACTCTCTAGCCATAGTAACTACTGTTCCACTTTGTGTTTCTATGAGTTTGACTTTAGGTTCTACATATGAGTAAGATCATGCAGTATTTGTCTTTCTGCTTATTTCACTTAGCCTAATTTTAAATGTAGCCTGCAGCCATACCACTGTGGTGTCCAATCCCATCAGCTCTCAGAAGCTAAGCAGGGCCAGGCCTGGTTAGTACTTGGATGGGAGACCGCCTGGGAACACCGGGTGCTGTAGGCTTGGGAGAAGGACCTGGCAGCCCACTCCCAAAACAATCCGCTATTGAAAACCCTATGAATAAGAGAGAAGCACTGACAATAGTGCCTCACCTGTTGTACACCAACTGGATGGCACCTAACAATGAGAACAATAATGTCCCAATGACATCATATTTAGGCTGTCATAGATAATGCTTCTAACTATTCTTTTCATATGGACATTTTCTTGTATTTCTAGGGAAGTCCCAGAGCTGGGCTAATCTATAGAAGGAGATGATGATCCGCCTCTAGCCCATTTTTTTTACTTTTTTGAGATAGGGTCTCGCTAAATTACACAGACTGCCTCTGGTCTCAAACTTGCAATTCTCCTGCCTCCACCTCCCTAGCCACTGGGATTACAAGCATGTGTCACCACGCCTGGTTTAATCTGTTTTTTTCTAAAAGACTGACCAGCTTAATGTGCCACCAGCAAAATGTAATTAAAAAAGAAGGTATGATGAAGAAAATGAGGATTACCAGAATTTCTACCACCTCAAGAGCACAGGTGTGAGGTTGGTGAACTGCTGCAACAAACCCACTGTCTCTCGTCAGGCAGGCATTTGAATTTGGGACAGTCCCACTAGTGGCTGTTCTTAGGTGCCCTCTTGGCTGGCTGGGGGCTGATTTTCTTCCATCTGAACTACCTTCTGAGACACTGACCTGTCTGACCCCAGGCTTATATTTCTAAGGTTCTTAAGGCCCTGTTAGCCTTTTAGCGTTCAGTCTAGTGCTATATATAATGTGGTTTAGAAAACCCTCAGAAATGAAATGTTTAGGAGGAATTGTTTTCTTGGTACTTTAGAGTTGAACCCAGGGCCTTGCACATATTTTGCAAGTGCCCTACCACTGAACTGCACCCCCAACCCATTTTTTATATTTTTTCTTGAGACAGGGTCTTGCTAAGTTATGCAGGCTACCTCTGGACTGGAACCTGTGATCCCTCTGCCTCTGCCTCCCGAGTCACTGAGATTACAGGTGTGCACCACTGTGCCCTGTTGGGAGGAGAATGTTTAGTCACTGTCACCTGTTGGCACTTTATCAGCTCCTTCAAATAGCTCCCACATCCTCTGGAGATGTAGGGATAGGTGGGGCACCAGGCTGATGAGCTTTGGTGAGAGAGGTAGTCAGGAAATGTAATCTGTGTCTGGGACCATTTTGCCCAGACCTGGCTCCTAACCACATTCCCCAAGTTCCTGTCTGTCAATAAGGCTTGTCAGAAGTGAAGGGATGGTGGGTAAAATGGCAAGGAAGTAAGAGAAATCTGAATGAGAGCCTGAGCCTGCTATCTCACGCTCTTTGCTTCTCTGAGCACACTGTCCTCCACTCCTTGGTCTTTAGGAGGAAGTTCTAGGGCAGGGGACTCCTTCCTGCAATGGCCAGACATCTTGCTGAACTCTTGACCCCCTCTCTGACCCCAGCTCAGAGCATCAATTCTGCACACTCCACTGCCACTCAAGCTATTATGTGTCTGACTGAATTCCCTAGAGGCCAGGCCAGGAAGAAAAAAGTGGTCTGTTTGTGGAATTACTTGTGCTCAAGTAGAGAGTAAGGCCTTAGGCCTCATGAGCTCTCAGAACTGGTCAAACGGGTAGGTGGCTTCAGGTGTCAAAGTGGCTGACTATGCTGGGTCTACCTGGTGTTGTGCACACAGCAGCAACACACCTGAATGGCTGAGACTCGTTCAGTGCACAGTGGCTGAAGGTCTTCTTCAAGTGTTCTTTGCAGGAAGAAGAGATGAATACTTGAACATCTCAGAATTGCCCAAACCCCTATACCATGTGTGGACCTGTTGGTTCTCTGGGGGATGCATCTAGAGGATGCTGGATGTCCCTAGGGCTTGGTGTCCTATGGCCAGTCCATCTGACATACAGTTGGGAAAGGTTCTCTAGCTTCCAGGGGCTGCAGATGATCAGAACTTTGGAACCATGAGACTCACCAGAGAGAACAGAATCTTGGTTTGGAGATGTTTCTTTTGGGGGTAGCAAAGGGGAAGCCACTGGAATGTCTCAGCTGCTGTTCATGTTGTTTAGATAATGAGTTCCTTGCGGGGGCCTCGTCCTTCCTCCAGCTTGTGGCCATGTGGATGGGCTGGGATTGATTTGTTATGTCTGGGTTGTTAGACACCATGCCTTCTTTTCTCCTCCCCTCCGAGGAAACCACAGTGAACCCTACAGGCTGGTCCAGGAGGATCGTGGTGATTGGGAGGCTGAGCTGGCCTCTCAGGGAGACAGTGACTTTGTGCTGTGTCAGTAAAGGTGAGGTTCCTTTGCAATGAGAACCGAGGGCAGGTCATGCAAGAAAGGGCCTCTTTCTTCCACCTGTATTAAATGGTCACTCACTCTCGGTGACTGTGATATCCCTGTAGGGGTTCTGGTTCCCCACCTTTGCCACCCAGCGGAGAGTGTGACTCCAGGGCTTTATTCCTTTTTAAAAGGTGTCCTCTGGGCCTCCTGAGCCTCATCCAAACCCATGAGCCAAATGTTCTGGTCAGAGCCTGGGAATCGGCATTTCTCACAAGCTCTCTACTTCATTTTTAGGTAAAGCTAGAGAATTCTATGGAAGAAATTGACTGCCTTGCTATAAATGGGAAGAATTCAGCTAAACAAATTCAACTCCTTCACTCTTACTCTTTCTACTTATAGGACATTTTTGTTGTTGTTTTTCTGAGACAGAGGGCTTGACATGTTGTCTAGGCTGACCTGACACTTGCGATCCTCTTGCTGGGATTATAGGTGTGTACCACTATACCTGTCTGCTTCTAGGACTTTTTTTTTTTTGCAGTACTGGGGGTTGAACCCAGGGCCTCGAGCTTGCATGTTTTGCAAGTGCTCTTGCGCTTGCAAGACCCCCTCTGAGCTGCACCCCCAGCCCATTTGTTTTTTTACTTTTTGAGACAGGGTCAAGCTAAATTACACAGACTGCCTCTGGTCTCAAACTTGCAATCTTTGTGCCTCTGCCTCCCCAATTGCTGGGATTACAGGCGTGTGCCACTGTGCCTGACTGCTTCCAGGATATTCTAATGAAGCTTTGTCTCCATGTGACTTAGACCCTGAATTCAATAGCCACCCTCACATGGGAATCAGATATTTCTCTGGACTCCAAACTCCCATCACTAAGAGAAGTGTTGCACTGATAGCGTTGAAGACCGTCCTGATGAATTATATTCCTCCTGGGGAGTATGATGGGCCAGCTGTGTCTTGGAGACAGCCCTTACTGCCCACCAATCCCTTCCAGGCTGAGCTGTGCTTGTGGGTCTTGCCCTGCCACTGAGCGCAGACACTGGTGTCTTTTGCAGACCTGCCTAGCTGTTGTTTGGTTTCCTGTGGAAAGAGGGCTTTTTGATTCTCTGCCTCATTCCTCACTCTGCACCCCTCCCTGGCCCACGTTAGTGACCCCTCATCCTCTGCTCCTCACTGAGCCACATCCTGATAGGCTCTGGCTTCCATCTGCGTAGTGTGACAGTTGGGATTTGGATTGGCCTTAGACCCTGAGTGCTGTGTCTGTCATGAGACTGGATCACTTCACCTGGGGGTCTTTCAGCAGCTGTGTTTGGCTGGCACAGACTCAAACTGCCCCTTAGACAAGACTAGGCAGTGGAAAACCGAAAAGACCTGTGGGATTCAGTTTACCAGGAGCTCCCTGAATGATGCCATACTATCAGAGTTCATTTGGAGAAACTCTAGGTCAAGAACCTCATGCCTGCTTCTGTGCCTAGTGGGAGCTTTGCAGACGACACATGGAGGCCACAGTGCAGAACAGGGATTAGGGAGCTCAGAGTTAGAGAGTGGCTGAGGATGGGAGAGGGGACCTTGGCAGGTCCACTGGGATTATAGTGGATTAGGAGTATGGGGAGGATTGGTCAAGAGGATATAGAACTTGGAGCTAAGATTTAAGAGAGTCTAGAGTGCTTATGGGCATGGGATTTAGCTCACTTGGTAGAACGCTGCTCTGCAGTCTGTGAGGTCCCGAGTTCAATTCCCAGCACTGCAAAAATGGGGGAAGGATGTGGCAATCCACTCCGGAGGCCATCCTCCAACAATCAGCAATTGAAAACACTATGAGGATTGCTATGAGTTGGACCCAACTCTGCGGCATCTAACAAAAACAGAGTGTTGTTCTCTGGATGCCCAGAGAAGTGAAATCTTCAGTCAAAGCAACTTAGCTGAGAATCAATTTCAAAAGGAGAAGCTCCAGTGGGACAGGATTCTTTGATTTTTTTGAGACAAGGTCTGCCTGTGTAGCTGGCCTCAGACTCACCATCATCTTGCCTTAGCCTCTGAAGTGCTGGGATTACAGACAGGAGTGTACCACTGTGCCTGGCTTGACACGTTTCCAACAGGATAAGTGGGCACGCTCATTTGTAAGATTCTGCACATTGGTGCAGCCTATTTGGGTACCATTGTGGCTCTAGATATAGCCAGAGCTGTTGTAACCCATTCTACCCAGGATTGAGTCCTAAGGAAATTGTCCAACTGAAAGAAAGACATGCTTAGAAATATTTTGTCTGGTGTTGGTAAGAGCAAAATGAGGGAAACATGCACTTCCATGTCTAACTACCTCCATGTGTCTCTCGGCTTCTGGTGCTGTGGGGGCTGGTGTGTTGCGGTGATGCTGAAAGCTGTGCTGCTGGTATTGCAGATACCCGCAGGGCCACCCATAGTGGACAGGTTTCAGCTGAGCTTCCAGACTAAGACAGACTAGGGAGAAGGACCTGGCAGCCCATTCCCAAAACAATTAGCCATTGAAAACCCTATAAATAGAGAAGCACTGTCAAATATAGCATTGGAAAATGAGCTCCCCAGGCTGGAAGGCATTCAAGAAATGACTGAAGAAGAGTTACCTCCTCAAAGTAGAATTTATCTTCATGACAAGAATGGAGTAAAGCCCTTGGGACCTCCATTTTGCAGATGTGGCATGACTCAAAATGAGAAGAAACACAGTAACTGCAACAGTGGGCTCACATGTAAAAAGATGGGTGCATGGCGTAGTGTATTGTACTGTTTTGTTGTATATAGTGTCGCTGTGAGTTGGATCCTAACAACAACATGTCTAACGTTAAAGGAATTTAACAAGCCATTCTGATCCATCATGGTGGTGGGATATTTTTGTAGTCCTTAAAAATGATAATTAGGGACTGGGGATGTAGTTCAGTGGTAGAGTGTTTGCTTAGCATACACAAGGGCCTAGGTTTGAATCCTAGAACCCAGGACCAGGAAAAAAACTCAACAACGATAATTAGGAAGATTATACAGAAAGAAAATATTCTACAGCCTTCTGAAAGTAGGGGAAAGTCAGAGAATGTGTACATTATAATTGGTTGCAATGTAAAGAAAATATGCAAAAATGAAAATAGCTATGTTAAAGGATTAAATATTTTTAAAAAATAGTATTTAAATTTTATAGCAAGTCATGGAATTTCTGTCTGAAGCATCACTCTTAAAGTGGTTTTTGCTATTGCCTGTCCTTTTTCTTGAGTAGCAGCAGCTTGGTGAGATTTAACTGTCCATCCTGAGCACTTTCAGTGGACACTCTGTGGAGTACCCAGTATGAAAGGGGACCTAAAAAAAACCCAGAGATGAACAGAAAACAAGATCACATATTTCTTTGATGTGAGAGGTATTGTGCGCTTGGAATTTGGTCCTTTGGGTCAAACATCAACCAAAGTTTTGACTAAATGGAAGTTTAGAAAAGGTTGTGGAAGAAACGTCCTAAGCTGTGGCAAACGGGTGACTGGCTCTTCAATAGTAATAATACATCTTCCCACACTGTGAATTTTCTCCCCCCCAACCCCCACTTGTACAAGGCATGGTTCCCCAAGCCTAAAGGCAGGGGATGTGCCCTTGATGAAGACATCAGATGTCTTTGTGCTGGGCAAGCTGATTAGTGCTGGCCCTGTTGTGGGGTGGGGGACATGGTGGGTTGAGGGTAGGAGGTGGGTGGAGGGATCTGAGCCTTAAATCGGGGTTAGAAGGCTGCATAGGACCAGGAGAGCTTTCAGGACAGGGGAGCAACCAGCCTGGCATTCGGGAACCTCAGAACGACCGGCAGAGTGCAGTTGTCTGAGATAGATACTATTCAGATCATCACAGCTTTGCGGGAGCTCAGAGTTGAGTAAGATCTTTGTTACACTCTCCATTTCAGGACACTGCTAGCTGAAGTCCAGGAAATGAACTCTTCCTGGAATCTGCAGAGTCCTGCAGGACCAGGGTGCTGTGGCAGGCCACCTCCCTCTGGGCAGGCTGCACTCAGCAGCGAGTTCCATCCACGCCACCCTGGAGCAAATGCCTAAGCTCTGAAGCCTCCCCTGACCCCAGTGGTGCCTTTTTGGGCTGGTGACCATCCTGGTGCTGGAGAATCTGCATTTCCTTCTCCAAAAATCTCTCCTTTCAAACCCGTTCCTGTCTGCATGGGCATCCGGTGCTCCAGGGGGCCACCGTTCACACTTGCTGTCTGGGGGATTTTGACATTTTGTTTAAGTGAGGATGTGATTGAGAGTGTGTGAGGGTGAGAACCGGAGTCTCTGGCTCTTTAAGGCTGGACCTTGCAGTGAATTTTGGCAGAGGAGATACTGAGCGTTTAATTTTAGGGCCAAGGAGGGGGGTAGGGGAACGTCCCTGAGCATCTGGTTTGTGTTAAGTAAGCCCTTCCCTTAGAAAAGGGCTGTGTTTATGGTTAAAATCCGGCAGAAGTAGGGGGACTGGAGAGATGCCACTTCTCCCTGCCAGGCGTATGGCACTGGGACAATGCACATAGCTGCCTGTCTGTCCTCTGACCCCATCCCAAGCCACATGGTTCCAACTTTGAGACAACTGTGACATCCATTTTATCTCTGAAGTGGAAGCAGGATGTTTGCCTTCCAACAGCCTCCAGCAGCTGGACTTTGCCAGGCCAAAGCCGGTCCCTCGCGCCTCAGAACTCCCCGGAGTTGGCCGCCTGTCAGCTCGCTCGTCTGCAGCCTATGGGTCCCCGTGGGCCAGTGCGCTGCCAGGTCCAAGTGGGGGCTGCAGGAAGCCGTTGCCCCAGGGCAGCCCCAGCAGGCTTCCTTTCTGCGATCCCCACATGGAGTATCAGAGCCGCAGGGTCTCGTGGAGACCTGAGCCGGTCCCTTCTGCCAGGTAGGGAAGCCGAGGCCCAGAGGGCTGAAGAAGCTCCTCCAAGGTCACCCAGCAAGTCAGTGGCTTTCTGGACGCTGGTTCAGTGCTTTGTGTGGCTTCAGATGGTTCCTCCTCTTCCTTACCATTCATGTTACTCTTTCAGGCTCTGCTTCCTCAAAGGGCTGCCTGGGGACAAGGGATAGCATGGCAGGTCTTGAAACTCCATGGATAAGGTCGTCAGGCTGTGAGCACCTCAAAGGTGGGGCTTGCTCACCCTCCAGCACTAGAGGGTGCCTAGCATCTGAAAGAGCTACTAAGTGCACAAGTGATAGGCTGCTTGGCCTGAGAGAGAGAAAGAGGGAGGGGGAGAGGGAGGGACACACACACACACACACACACACACACACGCACACGCACACAGATGAATATGCAAGTGTTCCGGTATGAACTGTTTCTTCTGGGAGGGTGCCTGGCATGAGTCTCAGGTCCTGAAGCCTGCCTTGTCCCAAGGCCACATCTTGTTTCAGTCCCAGCACCCAAATTTTATCCAAGTCTCACAAAGCTGCAAGAGGCTTGAGATACCAACTGTTCCATCCCCTGCAAGTGACAGGTAAGGAAACTGAGGCCACATAGCTAGTCAGAGGGAATATCAGAACCAGAGACTTAAGTCTACTGGGTTTGCAAGACTGCATGCGTCTCTCCCTGTGTGTTTGTGTTGGGAACCCAGGGTAGAGGCAGTGAAGGCCCTGTCCTGTCCATTGTGACTTTCCAGCTCCTGTGTCTTCTTCTCCCTGGCCATGGAGGATGGTGGGAGTGTGTGTCACCAGGGCAGGCTGAGTAAGAGGGCTGGGCCCCCGGGATTGGGCCACGTCATTCCCTTGTGCCTTCCTAGAAAGGGAAAAAGGCACGCTGGCTCACTTCCTTCCGGGGAAATGAAGGCTGAGTCACCCTGGAGTCAGGACGGGGAGGAGCCGCCAGTCACCCTTGTCCCTGGCCGGAGGGCCAGACAGAGGGCCGGGAAGGGCCTGAGCAACACGCCTGGCCCCCACTGCAAGTCTGCCTTCATGGCTTTTTGGGGGTTGTTTCTTGTCCTTCTCTGGGGCACGCCAGTGCTGGAGGCAACGGGAAGAACCCAGTCACAGGGCCCCAGCCTAACCCAGAGCTCTGAAGCACACTCACTTGAAGTGCTTCTGGTGGAAACTTGCAGTGTCTGTTTTATTGTAGAAGTTTGTCATGCTTACGGTATAATAAAAAGCAACTCTGCACAGGAAGCACTTATTTTTCTATGCCACATATAAAAATTTTATGTTTAATTATATATATGAAATTAAACATATATATATATATTACTGTGGTAAAAAATATATATATAACAAAATGTACCATTTTAACCATTTTAAGTTTGCAGTTCAGTGGCATTATGTCTATTCACATTGGTCTGTAACCATCACCACCATCCATCTCCTGGACTGTTTTTCATCTTGTAAAACTGAAACTGTACCCATTCGACAGGTTTCCACTACTCTTTGCACCAGGCCCTGCGAGACACACTTTCTGTCTATGAATTAAACCACTCTGGATACCTCATGCAAGTAGACTCATACAGTGTCTGCCCCTGTGTGACTGGCTTATCTCACTTAGCATAGTGTCCACGTTGTACCATGCGTTCCAGTTTCCTTCCTGTTTAAGGCTGAATAATATTCCATTGTACATATTACCGCATTTTATTTGTTCATCTGTTGATGGATATTTGGGATGCTTCCACAGTTGTGCTGTTGTAATAATGCTGCCAGGAAATTGGGTGTGCAGTGGAATCCTTGCAGTGTGTGTGTGTGTGTGTGTGTGTGTGTGTGTGTGTGTGTGGTGTATGTGGTGTATGTGTGTGGGGGGAGGGGCTGGGATTTAGCTCAATTGGTAGATCACCGCTCTGCAGTCTCTGAGGTCCTTAGTTCAATTCCCAGTACCGAAAAAAAGGGAGAAGGATATGGCAATCCACTCCTGAGGCAATCCCAAAACAATCAGCCATTGAAAACCCTGTGAGGGTCTCTAGGAGTTGGACATAGCTCAGTGGCACCTACCAACAATTATATGTGTGTGGTGTGTATGGTGTGTGTGGTGTGGTGAGTGTGTGGTATGTGTGGTTAGTGTGTGTGTGGTGTGGTGTGTGTGGTGTGGGGTGCAGTGTGTGGGGTGTGTGTGTGTGTGTGTGGCATGTGCAGTGTTTGGTGTGTGTGTACCGGAAGTGGAATTGCCAGCATTTGTGTATTTGCTCATTGTGCCTCTCAGGCACTGTGAGCCCTGAGGCGGTGTTGGCAGGTCAGCAGGAGGCCACAGACACCACCCTTCTCTCCTCCTCCCCTGGCCAGCACTGCCACAGTAGCTGTCTTCAGAGTCCAGCAGGCTGGCCAGCTGGGTCTCCGAGGACACACCATGTCCAGTGCTGGCTGCCACTCTGCTGTGCGGAAGTCTGGGGCTGTGGAGCTACCGGGAACTTCCAGCATCTGGTGGAGAAGAGCCTTTTAGGGCCAGGTCCCCACCCTCCCTTCCTCCTTACCTCCTCTAGCTTTGGTCTTAGGAAAGGGAGTTGCAGCTTCCTGGGCACCCTGGGGAGGAGTGGGGACCCCAGAGTTTGCTGTTGTACCTCCCCCTCAAGTTCTTCCTGCCCTGGGCTCTTTTTCTCTCAGAGGCTCTCCCAGGGCTTAGTGTATGACATGGTTTTGGCCAGTGCGTTAGAGAGACTAATGCAAAACTTCCTAGCCTCCTTTGGAGCAGAGTTCCACCCGTTCCTTGCTAACAGCAGGATCTCCTGTCTTGATTCCTGCTCTTGCTGTACCTAGCAGTCAGCTCCTGTATCAAGTCAGCTTCCAGACACAGCCCCACCTAGGCCCCATGTGGGACAAAGTAGTGCCTGCCTGCTGCAGGTGGCATGGGCTCCACCCTTAGCTTGGCTCCTGACTCCTGCAGAGGTCTCTGCAGGGTCCCTTCTTGAGTGTTCTCTGCTGCTCTTGAGGCCCACATCTCTTTGGCAGTGTGAGGGTCTCTCAGTTAATTCTAGGTCCCTGAGAGTGGGGCCATTTCTTATCCTTTCTTGGGGTCTAGTAGTGGCTGGTCTGGTACTCCGTATAGATTCACCTCAACTTGGGATGAGGTCACATCCCACTAAACCCCTGTAAATTGAAAATATGTCAAGAGTACAGTATGTATACCTAATTTACAGAACGTCCTGGCTTAGCCAGTGGTGCACTCTAGAGCGTTGGTGGTTCTTCCTCAGGAGCATGTCGCTGTCTGGGTGGGAGCTGCAGCTCATTGTTGCTGCCCTGCATCACAAGAGGGTTGTACCAAAAATTGCTAGCCATTCAGAATCCCAAGGATGGTTTCTACTGAATGCATCTTCTTTTAGGACCACTGTTAAAGTCGAAAAAGTGCAAGTCCAACCATCATAAATTGGCAGCATCAGTACTGAGTGGGTGCCCAGTGATAGAAAACAGCGGAAAGAATTTGGGATTTGGTGTTAGGGAACTCTTGGTGTTTGGCTAGGACCAAGTCTTTGCTAGCGGGGGTTATTTAACCCTCCCGAACCTCAGTGTTTCTATCTCTAAAATGGGGACCAGAGAAACCTACCTCTTAATAATCTGGCTGTGAAGAAGTGATCCTAAGTAGAAGTGTGGAGTGAATAAGCATTAGCTATAGTCATGAGTGCCTTCCTTTAAATGGGGAAGGCCTGGGGAGGACCCAGTAGGAAGGTGAAGTTTCTGGGGCCTGATGTGCTTTCCCTCTGCTTCTTCTCTGGGCCAGGCTCCCTGGAGAGGCTGTCTGGTCGGGTGGCAGCAGCTTCCCCTGTAGGAGGAAATTGCTTCCTCCCCTAGGAGACGAGAATTATTGAACTCTGGTGTGGGGTTGGCTGCGTGTGCTAACCTGGGATTACATGGGATGGCGAGAAGGGTGCAGGGTACCTTAGACTTCATTCCAGGAGCACTGTGTTGTCTGATCATGGACATTTTCCTTGCCAGACCCTCTTGGAGCTCCACAGTCCAGCACCAGGCATTTTGGCTGAGAATTCCCAGCTGCCCTGGGTTGCTCTTTGACTATTTCCTAGGTGGGTCCTACTTCCCTTTCTAGATTGCAGGTTCCAGGACCCTTATCCTTCATATCTGGAGACAGAAAACAATGGATTCCATTTCCATGCAGCTGGGTGCCCCTTTGTCCAGCGGGTGATTGGGACCAGCCCTGGGTGGGCCCTGTCTGGGCTTCAGGGGAGTGAATAGGAGATGGAGTCCTGCTTGGAGCTGTCTTCCTTTGCTTTCCCTGCAGGACAGTGGATCTTGGAGAGGCTGCAGGGAGTTGGAGCCGGCTTAGGAGCCAGCTACACGGTGTGGGTGGGATCCCTATGGTCTTCCTGTGTCCTTGAGCAGGACCTTCTTCAGCACCTTAGTTTCTGCATCTGTAAAAAGGAGGCAGTCCACCTTGCAGGGTTCTTGCAGGACTAATGGAGATGATGAATGTAGGCCACCTAGGTTGGTGTCCTGCTCCTGGTAGGTTCCCTAAGTGCAGACAGGTACGGGTGCTGTGTGGGGAGAAGGTGAACCAAGCAAACCTCCTTTCCCATTGCCCAGAAGGTGAGGTGCTGCAGGCTTCTTGTGCCTTTTTTTTTTTTTTTTTTTTGCGGTACTGGGGGTTGAACCCAGAGAACTTCGTGCTCTGCAAGTGCTGGACCACTGAGCTGTACCCCACAGCCCATTTTTTACTTTCTGAAGCAGGGTCTCACTAAGTTACGCAGACTGCCTCTGGTCTTGAACTTGCGATCCTCCTGCCTCCGTCTACTGAGACGCTGGGATCACAGGTGTGTGCCACTGTGCCCGGCTATTCCTGTGCCTTTCTTTAGCCCACAGTTGCCCAAGCTTGCCTGGTGATGGGATGCACCTGGAGCTCTTGCTACGTTACAGATTCGTGGGCCCCAGCCCAGGACACCTGAACCAGAATGGTGGTTGTGTGTGTGTTGCTTGGGGGGAGATATCTCTGTTTTCAGCATTCATTACAAACCTATCAGTCTGGGAAATGTGGTGGCCCTCAGGTTGCTTTGCCAGTGGCTGTGTCACTTGATCTTCCAGGAGCCCAGAGGCAGGCATGGTCCCCTCGGAAAGTGGAGAGCTTGGTAGGCAGGAAGTGTGAAGGCACAGGCACGGGGCTTTCAGAATTAGAACTCAGATCTCCCAGTGCTGGGACAATTGTTCCTGCAGACATTCCGCTAAAGGATGGAAAAGGTGGGGGATGCAGAGAGGTGGGACGACAGGAAGGAGGTGGGTGACTCTGGCCGCACTGACAGCCATAGGGGCCTGTAGACACCAGTGGAGGGACACAGGGTGAGGTGGAGCCCCGACCCCACTAGACACCTCCCCAGGGGTGCCCTTGGAAAACCAGGGCCCAGGGGGTCCTGATGGGCCTTAAGGTTCTTCCTAGAGCCTCTGGGCATCAACAGGTGTTGCGCTATAACAAGAAGAGGCAGGCGTTCCTTTAGGTGGTGAGGGCCAGGTGGACAGAGCAGGAACATCTTCCAGGGCTAGGGAGGAAGTCCTGTGGATAGGTGGTGTCTCCTCCCCTTCCCTCATGTTGGCTGGTCTGGGGAACTTTCTAGAAGTATGGGTGGCACTGGCTTCCCTGTTCAGATGGGTAACAGAGAATGGGTATTGCCAGGGCAGCTGGCCATGCCAGGCACGGGGCCCACGGCCTTGTCAACTGCCCCATTCCCTGGCTTATTCTGGTGCCTCTGAGAAACCGTCCTTCAGGTCCTCTGTACTGCCCCCTTTTTAGTGGACTAGTTAGAGGCTCTAGTGGTTGGCTTCATGCTCTGCTCTCTTCACCCCCGGGGGCTGGGGGGCCTTTTGCCACAGTATGGTTGCGGCTCAGCAACCCAGTGCCAGGCCTTCCAGAGAGTCAGGAAAGAGGAGGGAGCAGGAGGTCCTGGCTGGCCCAGCCCGTGGTGAAAAGCCTGGGCCCTGTGGCTCCGGTGGGATTCCAGCTCCTCAACCTACTGTTTGTTGTGACCTCGGGTGACTTAGTGAGCTTGTCTGCACCTCTGTTTTCTCATCTGTAAGATGAAGTTGGTGACAGTGCCCTCCTCACAGGGTGGTCAGGAAGATGGAGTTAGTGCTGGTAGAACACTTGGGACAAGGGCTTGGAGACCCCATCCTCAGTCTTGCTCCCACCTTCCAAATGGTCAGGCTAACTTTGGCCCCCCGTCTCTGACCCACGTGACCCACTACAGGTGTCTGGGCAGCGAGGGACATGTGGGGTTGGCAGCAGCTGGAACCTTCCCTTTCCCTCCCCTGTTGGCTCAGGGATAACACCTGGGTGTGACCTCTGACTTCTCCCTCCCTGTCGCTCCGATTCACCCATCTCTGTCTCTACCACCATGCAGGTCTGAGCTGCCTTTGTCTTCCCCTGGCTCATACGCCCCCTGCTCCATGTCTCTTTCTGGGATTCAGGTGTTGCTGTATGCTAATGCCTGCGGCCTCCCACACCCACCTCCCTACCCTCTTTCGCTTATTGCAGCTGAGATCAGACCAGCCTTCTTCAGTGGTTTCCATTGTTCTTAGAGGAGAGAAGGGAAACTATCCTAACAGCTTGTCTTCTTTCCTCTGGCCTGACCAACCTTGCCTCACACATGTGCATGCGAGGCTGGGAGTACCCCTGGCATCCTGGTGTAATCATTAACAGCTTTTGTTTTCAGGTGCCCCAGTTTGGATGGCAGGTTATATGGCCCCACTTCACATTTACAAACTTTTTGTCTCTCTAGCACCCCTAAGCCTTAAGAATCACTGACTACCTTGGAGCCTCCACCAGGTCAGGGTCCAGTTTGAACCTCACACCTTCCAATCTTTTTCCTGGAGGTACTTAAGCTTATTGATAGGGGAGACAAATGGCCTGATAGCCAAAGACCCTATCAGCCTATGGGCTCTGCAACCTGGGAACTGTGCCTTCATTTGCCCACTGAGTAACCCTGGTGCCTGGCACAGAATCAGAGCGCAGAAAGGATGAACTGGATGCGGGGAGCCTGGAGCCTGGGCGGGTCAGGAGGATCTGCAGTGGCCTGCTGTCAGGGAGGCTGCTGGCAGGGGCCAGCCCAAGCCCAAACAAGCTGTTTGCTCACACCCTGGCATCCACATCACCGGCTTGGCTGCCTCTTTCGTTATTCATTGTCTTTCTCAATGGGCTTTGTGTTCAGGAGCCCAGAGAGACAGGAATTCAAAACCTCTTTCTGCCTTCCCAAAATTGAGCCTTAGAAGAGAAACCTACTGGGCCCACCCTGCATCCCTGGGGAGCCAGAGGTCCACAACCTTCTCTCCCAGCTGGATGTGAGCTGTGGCAGTGGTTCTTGGTCAAGTGACCTGGGCTGCCTTTCTTGTTCCTGGCTTAGGCACTGCTTGGGGACAGTCGAACAGGGTCCTGGGTGGCTATAGGTAGTGCCTAGACCAGTGCAGGGTGGTGGGCTGAGTCTTCATGACTGCTGACTTGCCTGGAGGAGCCTTGGCCCCTGGGGAGCTCAGGCTTTGAAACCTGCCAAACCCCAGCTCAAATCTCACTTCTGCCTTAGCTTTGTGACTATGGGAAGGTTGCTACCGCCTCTGACCCTCAGTTTCCTTCTCCTTTCACACAAGATTGTTGAGCAGATTCTCTGAGGTGCTAAATGACTCACTGAGTGGTGAAGGTAGAGTGAGCGCCGAGAGTGCTGGTGGCGACCTCGAGTGAGCACGTGCTGAGTGGTTATAATAGCCAGGATCTTTCAGCCTCGCAGGAGCTCATCCCCCCCACTTCCTTTTGGGGCTCCCAGGGGCCCACTTTGCATTCAGCATCCTTACTTTTTTTTTTTTTTTAAGTAACAGTGGGCTGATCCCAGGGCCTTACACATGCTAGATGAGTGCTCTACCCCTGAGCTGCACCCCTGGCCCCTTTACATTTTATTGAGACAGGTTCTCGCTGAGTTATGCAGGCTGCCTCTGGCCTTGAACTCACAATCCTTCTGCCTCCACCTCGAGTCGCTGGGATTACAGGGGTGCACCACCACGCCCAGCTTCAGTGTCCCCATCTGTAAAGTGAGGCTGTAACACTGTACTTTCCTCTCAGACAAGGTTTGAGGACGCTGTGGTGGTATCAGGCACTGCTGGCACTCACAGGAGCCCCCCTGGGGAACGAGCAGGCCTGGACTTCTTTGATTTTGGAGCAGGGCTATGACTGGGCTGACTCACAGGCAAAGCGTCTGGCCCTACCCCATCCAAAGGCACTGGGGCTTCCCAGCAGAGGTAGAGGCACCTGGCCAGATCTCCCTGCCGTTGCACCACTTCTATCCTCCGGAAATGTGGACATTTCCACACACCCATTTCTCTTTCTCAGTCACCTGCTGCCATCCCCTTGCCACCCTGTCCCTCAGGCCGGCCTGGTCATGCTCTAGTGTTAGCTGACTGCGCAGCCAGCAGGCCTGTTGTGCTGGACTCCTGTTAACTCTGGCTGCGAGGGGTCCCGAAGGACTGGGAGGGCGGTGGTGGCTTGGGGGTCGCATCTCTTATGGCCCCTGGCTGCCTCTGACTCCTGAATAAAGAGGTTTGGCATTTCTGTGCTACCTTGCTTGTCGAGTGCTCTGCTGCTAAGCTGCAGCTCAGCCCTCTGTGCACCTGTGACTGTGCCGATCTGCATTGTGTGTGTGTGGACAGAAGCAGCTTTATTTTCCTAGGCTTCAGGCCAGGGGAATTGAGGCAGTTAGTGGGCCTCAGTTCATGGCCCACTGTCGTCTCCGGTCCAGGCACAGCTATTGCACACCCATTGACTCTGCAGTCTTCCCCGTGGTGGGCATGCACATCACCCCCACCTTCTTCCCTGACAGCATGAGGACCAGTGATGAGCATCTCCTGGGCAGCCCGATACTCTGCTGTTTGAGAATGTCCCAGTAGGGGGATTGCTGGGTTGCAGGGTAGATGCACATTGGATTTCCTGAGAAAGTGCAGGGTTGCCCTTGGAGGGCCTACAGTCAGCCACCCATCCTCCAGCCCTGCACAAGGGCTCCTGGATGCCTCCATCCTACCAGTACTTGCTGTAATCACCTTTCTGTTTGCCGGTCTGCTAGGTGCAAAGGGATAAATTACTGTTTTACTGTGCCGCTGAGGAGGAACTCTCAAGTGTCAAGCCTTTCTGCTCCCTCCCTCTACTCAGCTCTCCTGGAACTAGAAACTTCCTGTTAGGCCAGGGGTAATTCCAGGTCATGTACAGAGAGTTATGGTGATTCCCTGCAGAAAACCCGCCTGTTCCCCTAGGAGTGGCAGTTTATGGCTACAGTCTGTTAACGCCTTGGTTCCCTTGGGAGTTTCTGCTCTGATCCCTCCCCTGGGGTGCAAGTCACTGGTGTGGTTTGTGGTGGATGAGATGCTGACCTCGTGCCCCCACCCCCTGCTTTCTGCCTGCAGTGTCTCTGTGCTCCCTGGAGCTTTTCCTTGGGAGCTCACAAGGCTGCCAGGGGATGTCCCTTGGGAAGGAGGTGGGTGACACTGTGACACTGGCTTGGAGTCTGGGCTGGTCCTGTGTTGAAGTCTTTTTGACCATGTCTCCTTGATTGGGGCAGGAAGGCTGAGCGCAGTGCCTGCTGGCCTAGGCACAGGGACACACTGGGCACTAGGGCATCCCCTGTGACCCCTTAGTGTTGCCAGGGACCATTTAGTATTTGAGGGTAATTCCATGGCCCTGGAGTACTTCCTGTTGTTTCACTGCCTTCCCTGAGCACCCCTCTCTTTTCCTCCCTGTACTTTATGAACTGTAGACTCTATTAATTACTTAGGATGATCCAGGCTTTTTGCATAGATGAGCTCTTTGACAGCTCTTTACAACCTAGTGAGAAAGGTATCATCCTTTTTTAACAGATGAGGAAACTAAGTCTCAGAAGTGTCAAGAACTAGCTGGCTGTGGTGGCTTGGAAGGTGAAGGCAGCCTTTGTTGCTTAGCAAGACCCTGTCTCAAAATAAAAAGTAAAAAAATGGGCTAGGGGTGTGACTCATTGGTAAAGTGCCTGCAAAAGCATGAGTGAAGCACTGGGTTCAACTCCCCAGTACTGCAAAAAACAAAAACCAACCAAACAATAAACCAAAAGGCAGTTTGGCCTCTGGGGAGGAGCTTCCCCACAGGACTTTGGAGTCTACAAAAGCCCCTCATTCCTGATCAGCACAGCACATTCTGTGGCAATGACAAAGGAGACAGGATAGATTCTATGTGTTGTTTTTTGAGCTCCCACCATAAGTATCATGCAATTTAATTCTTCCTGGAACCTGAAAGGGGTGGATTTGATCATTCTCATTTCGTAGCTGAGACTTTAGTATCACACCTCGGCTACAGGGATGAGTATACTTAGGGGCTAGAGTCCACTAGACCATAGATCCCCATACTGTGTGATTAGCAGGCTGGCCCAGATCCTTGCGTCTGGGGAAGTTCTCTGTGGAATTGGGTGACCTGTAGCTCATAGCATCTGTGCCAGAAAAAAAACAAAACAAAACAAATGAGATCACTTTGGGTGGCTTTTCCTTCTTTGGGAAAGGAATGTGCAGGCCATTCCTGTGAGCTGTAGCTTGCTGACGTCTGGGTGCTGTCAGATCTGTAGGAGTGAGAATTGGGCTCCAGACTTGGGGCCAGTGGTAAGCAGCTGTCCCCACCCTGGCCTCCTGGGATGGGGTGCCACTCTGCTTTGAGAAGGCCAGCGCCTCCTGCCTTAGAATCCTCATCCCAGTTAGCTTCTGGGCTGCGGTGTTGTAGCCGAGCGAGCTCAGTCACTTCCTCCTTCCCTAGAGGCTGAGGTCCAGGGTCTCCCTCCGAGGCTTGTTCCTTCCAATGGGCCAAATGGGTAAAAGAGTGTTATTTAAAAAAAAAAAAAAGGGATCTTTGTTTGATAGACTTAGTGGGACTCTGGAACATTTTCTTTTCTTTTTTTTTAAACTCTGTGGAATAAAATTCTTCAACTTAATGATTTTCAGTATATTGCTCAGGTTTGTGTAACCATTGTTGCAGTCAATTTTAGAACACTTGAAAATAAATACCATTCCAGGGAGCTGGGCATCCTGGCGCACACCTGTAATCCCAGCGGCTTGGGAGGCAGAGGCAGGAGGATTGCAAGTTCAAGACCTGAGGCAGTCTGTGTAACTTAGTGAGTTGTTGTTGTTGTTAGGTGCCATCAAGTCGTGTCCAACTCATAGTGACCCTCATATGGTTTTCAATGGTGGACTGTTTAGGGATTGCCTAGGGAGTGGATTGCCATGTCCTCCCATTTTTGTGGTACTGGGAATCAAACTCAGGACCTCAGAGACTGCAGAGCGGCACTCTACCAACTGAGCTAAATCCCAGCCCAACTTAGTGAGACCCTGTCTCAAAAAAGTAAAAAAAAAAAAAAAATGGGCTTGGGGGTGCAGCTCAGTGGTCCAGCACTTACAGAGCATGCAAGCATGAGGCCCTGGGTTCAAACCCCAGTACCGAAAAAAAAAAAAAATCCCATTCCCCTTGGCTGTTACCCTATCTCTTCTGCCCCTAGCCCTGAGCAACCACTAATGCAGTTTTGGTCTTCGTGGATGGTTTTGTATTTGTCATCTGGGGAGCTCTTAGTCTGTGTCTGGCACTGGACAGAGCCCTTTGTACTTGCTCACAACAGCCCTATGTGATAGAGGCTCATTTTTGTCTTTGTCTTACTGATGCAGGAATCAAGCCTCAGGTCTGGGTTATAAAGCCCATAGTCCACAGAACTTGTGGTCACAGGGCAATTGCTGAAGCTCTTTGGTCTCTGGGAGAGGGGAGGCTGGGGGGCAGGTTGGTGGGTGCAGTTGACTCTCATTGGCCAGGAACTGGGAGCACAGACCTTGTTTCTTCACTGGCAGTACGTGTCTATCTAACTTGAAAATGGATTTTAGTGTTCCCTGGGGCCACGTGGTGGGCCAGGGAGCCCTCTCCATGTAGGATGTGCTTGTTAGGTCAAATAGCCTCCCTGACCTTAGTAACCCTCTGGGTTGCTGGCCCTGTGTCTCCTGAAATGGGCTGTGGCTGGGTATAAACCAAGAAATGCAGTCCCTGCCCCCCATCCCATCTCCTCACTCTGGTCTGAGTTTCCTCATCAATGGGAAGAAAGTAACAGAAACTTTCTCTTGCCAATATGTAAGTGATTAACTCTGATTAAATAGAAGGGGGATGGGAAGTGACAGAAGACATGTATTGGGGTCCTGCTATATATAACCAGGGCACCTTGCTAGCTGTTTTGCATCCATGTCCCTTATTCTGTGACAACTCTGCAAAGTGGTAATGCTGTCTGTCCCCATTTGTCAGATGAGGGCCTAGGGAGGTTAACTCAGATCACACAGCCACTGAGTGGCTAGGACCGGCTGGGTTAACATTTTTAAGCATCTGCTGTGGATATAGCACTGCTCTGTCTTTAAGAACATAGGACTTTTTTGATCCTCTCTCTTTCTATGCTGGTGTAGGTCTTGTTTTGCCCATTTTACAGATAGAGCTCATGAGGCTGAGATTAGACTCCTGTCCAGGGAGGCAGGTCTAATGACAGGTGCAGGTTGGGGCTGCAGCCTAGGACTGTCAGGTTCCAAAGCTCACCCCTTTGGGCAGTCCTGGCCAACTATACTCTGAGTTTCCAGGACCCCAGCTTTGACATGGGTGGGGTTGGGTCGGGCCTCCCAGCAGAGAAGACCACCTGGTGGTTGTGAGCTTCTTCTGCAGCTGCTCCCAGGTGGATGGAAAGTAAATAGATCTGGGTGGAGATGTTCCGGAGAACTTGGCCTTTCATCTGCCGGTGAACCAGCTGACTGCTTGCTTTGAAAGGCTGGCAGGCAGCCCTTGATAAGTTAACCAGATACCCCTGTTTACATTACCAGAACACTGGGCATCTGAGATGACTTGTGGGCAGCTTTTTGCTTAGACAAACCATCCAGGGCCTACACCCTGGCCAGACAGGCCACACGTGTATGGCTCCAGGGGACCCAGGGGTGGCCTGAGAGAGAGCGCACAATCCCTGGCTGCTCTGCAGTGACCTTCCCAGTGTCAGCCAGCAAGTTCTGCAGGGAGTTTGACCAGGCCACATATCCTGGCCTAATGCTTGCCTACCTTGGCAGGGGTCTCACTCTGACCGGCAGCTGCCAAGCAGCAGGGGCTGGTGAGTTGACCCAGGGTCCTGCCTGCTCTACTTCAGGGAGAGGAGGACACTGGGAGGGCGGGCCAGCTTGTACAGGAAGCCCCACCTTGAAGTGACTTAGTAGCTTGTTCAGGTGGTTTCTGGGGCCATATGGGCACCTGCTGCCCCCGTCTCTCCCCACAGTTATCCATGGTTAGCTTTTGGGGATATGGGGATTGCTAGTTTAACCTCATGTCCTTAATTATGTCCCTAGTTGTGACTTTCTTTATACTATTTTACATATAGGAGGCATTTGTAAGTTCTCAGAGCCCTTTCTCTGTATCTCTTACTTGATTTTCTTACTCATTCTTTTAAATAGGTTGTGGTTGTTGTTGTTGTTAGGTGCCGTCGAGTCGGTATCCGACTCATAGCGACCCTCATAGGGTTTTCAATGGCTGACTGTTTCGGGATTGCCTTGGGAGTGGATTGCCAGGGCCTTCTCCCATTTTTGCGGTGCTGGGAATTGAACTCAGGTCCTCAGAGACTGCAGCGCAGTGCTCTACCAACTGAGCTAAATCCCAGCCTTTAAATAGGTGGGATAATGTTTTCTTTTAAATTTGTATTCTTTTGAATAGATGGGATTGTTTTTCCCTTTTTCTTCTTTATTTTGGAAACACCCCCTTCCCATAATACCTGAGTATTGATTCCCTCATCCCCTAAGTAATCCCAGAGAAATGAGAAGTCCTTTCTGTCCCATCCAGGTCTGGTGTAACAGTGAAATGTACACATTTCAGAGGGACTCTCCTTACATTTGCATAGGTTTTGTTTTTTTATAACTAGGTAATGACAGCATATGGTAATGAAATTCAAAAGAAATCAAAGGGTTTTCTGTGAAAAGCAAATGCCCCTCCCTCCCTGCTGTAAAGCCTCCCCGGAGGCAGAGTCCATGAGTGGCCTTGGATATTCTGGCATCAGGTTTTGAGGGACTGTCCAGTAAACTGATAACTAGTGTCTGCTGGGTTGGGACCGCCAGGAGCTGGCAGTCTAGATCCTGAGACACTGGTAATGCTCTGAATCTGCTGAGATGAAACTGTCCCTGTGTAATTTATCGGCTTCCTTTAACAAGGAGCAGAGCCCACCAATCGGAATAAATGCTACAACAGCACAAAAGGTTGTCACCGGGGCACGCTATGATGGGAAAAACTGCAGGGCCTTAGTGCAAGGAGCAAAGGACTCATTTGGGGTTGCGGAGCTGGAAGGGGTTAACTCATCTGAGGTCACACGCCTGGCTGAGCCAGGGCAGTGCCCAGGTTTCCTGACCCCTATCCTCTGAACAATAACTCCCCTGGAGGGAACCGGGTTGGTGGCCTTGATTGCAGGAGAGAGGAGGAGAGCCAGGAGAGGTGTGGTCAGCATGTGAGGCTGCAGCCTGTGCCTGGTGAGGTGACCCCACTGTCCCAGCCTCATTTGCGTGCTGGTGGGTTGTTTACTGCGCACCCTGTCACTGGAAACCTCTCTGGTCAGGTCAGTGGAGAGCAGACGGCCTGGATTGTGCATGAGGAGTAAACATCCCAAAGCACAGCCCGAGCAGGGAGAAGGCGGGGGAGAAGGCCCGACAAACCGACAAACCGGTGGCTGAACAAGGAAAGAGGCAGAGCATCCTGGGCCGTTCAGCGCCTGGCGCCTGGAGTAGGAGCGCATTTGTATTCGGATGTGTTTGCTTTTAGGCATTTTGTCAAGTTCGCATGGTTGCTCACAGAGTTTTAAACCTGTAGTATGTACAATTTTGTTTGTGATTTTATTTTGTTAATTATATATAAGCATTTTCCACTAATAACAGTTTTAGAACCTATCATTTTGGCCATGTGCTATTCCATTAAGTGAATGAACCATAATTTCCTTAAGGAATATACCTTATTAATGTAATTTGGGGCTATTTCTAATTTTTTTCCCCTTAAATAAAGCTGGCAAAAATGTTTTCATGCTTATAGCTTTTTTTGTTTGTTTGTTTATGGTTTTTTTTTTAGCCTTACTTACAGAGTCTCAGACGGGAGGAAAAGGTTTAGGCCAGCATGTCCAACCTGAAGCCTGCAGGCTCCCTGTGGCCCAGGACTGCTAGTAATGTAGCCCCACAAAATCTTTTAACATCATGTGTATTTTAGCATCTATTTTCTTTATGATCCCCCTATGCCATGCATTAACTATATTGTGTAATTTGTGTGTGTCCCAAAAGGTTGGACACCCCTCGCTTAGGCCTATTGTGTTTTGTTTATTTGTTTTATGAGTCAGCGTCTTGCTGTGACTCCAAATCCTTTTGCCTTGGCACTCAGTTACATCCATGTGCTTCCACGCCCGACCCATTCTGGGTCACTTTGACAGTTTGCTTTCTTCTGGAGTTATACCAAATCAGACTGCACACATGACACATTGTGGACCTTGCCATTGTGTTTGCTCTAACACTGGGAATTAGCAGAAACTTATTTTGCAAATGGAATAAATGCATACCCTCTTGTTCTACTCACAAGGCCTGGCGGTATGCGTGTGGCACGACTTAGTCCCTTATAAAACATATTGGCCGTTCATCAACCCAGATAGAGTCCCCTTAGCTCTTGCTCCCACATCCCCGGATGGCCGATGCCACCAGTGGTCTTTCAGGAAAGTTACCATGGTAGAACCATGTGTCTGCTTCGTGCTTGGTTAACACACCACGTGTTCTAGTTGTCATTTATTAGCTCACATGCATACTTGTACACTTGCCAGTACTTCCCTGCAGCTGTGCTGTCTTTGGAGTGGAAAGAAAAAGGATAGTCTTGGTTGGAAAAAGAAAGGATAGCCTGGGAGGGCCACGGTTTTAAGAAAAATGCATAAGAATACATGGAGGTAAGCACTAACTAGTCCTGTTTTTCTTCCACTTGGCCCCGTTTGCTCATTTATTGTGCCTTAGTTTCCTCATCTGTAAAATGGGGAGAATAGTAGTTCTTTCACTGTGCCATTGGGCTGATTAAATGAGTTAAAGGAAGCAAAGCGCTCAAAAGAGATTCTGGCCCATAGTAAGTGCTGAAGAGATGTAGCTGCAGTTTTCATCATGGCCATCCATGGCATGTGCACTTGCCTACTCTAGGCTAGGTGCTCAGCAGGGGAGGGGGTGATTCAGGGGTACCACAGCTTAGGGTGGGGGACCTTACTGGCATCTACTGGGTAGAGTCCAGGGATGCTGCTAAACATCCTATGATGCATAAGACAGCTCCTCCCCCCAGGGAATTCCCTGAATTCCCCAAATGCTAAGGATGAGATTCCCCACTTAGACTCTGACACCTGTTGGTCTGACCTAACTCTTCAAATGGATCTCAAAACCAGCATTTTCAAGGGCCTCCTGGGCTCAGGTAGAATCATAATCACTAGGGACCTTCCTTAGCCCCAGGGGCTGTTGGAACCCCTTCCCCAGCACCTTGCCCGCGCTCTGCAGGTAGGGGCAGGCGCCATACTGTACGCCTGCTTTAGGATCTGTTCTGTGTTCCCTTGATCTCTCGTCTTTCCCCAAGCTCCCGTCCTCCACCCTCATGGTAGCAGCTGCCTTGTATTGGGCCTGTGTGGGTGGCTGTGCCTGCCCCTTGGATTGCGTCATTGCACTGTCCTCGCTGCCCTTGGAGGTGGGGTCTGGGTCACACCTGTCCTCCAGATTGAAGCTTGGGGGGGGTTGGAGGTGTGAGGTCACTTGCACAGGGCCTTGGATATAGCTAGGACTGGGCTCCAGGTCCATCTTGCTCTAGAATCCATGTTCCTCACCCCAGCCCCTTCTGCATGTGTCTGTGCTCGACAAGCTTAGTTGCTCCTCCATGCGAGTCTTTCAGATGTCAGCGGTGACCTCCTCAGCCATGTCTCCTCTTCAGTACAGTTCCCAAGTGCCCTCTAAGGTTGAATTTCTGGTCTGCTTACCATCAGCTGGTCTCCCACCTCTTGGCCACCACCTGCCTACTCCCAGGCTCTGCCAGAGTCTATCTGGTTGGTGTTTTCACTTCACAGTGACCTATTTTCAATGATACCCTATGAAGTTCAGCCCACCCATTTGGCCATTTAAAATCTCAGCCTTCCTTCTGCTCTTCCCTTCCAGCACCCCACCTGTACCTGTTCCGGTTCCTAAAATCCTTGTTACCATGGGGAGCAGAAAGCATGAGGGGCTGGAGTTGTGAACAGACCCAGCGGTGTGGCCTGGAACAAGCCATTCACCCTCTCTTGTCTATGTATCCTCAGCTGTAAAATGAGGGATTGAGGTGCCTCCTCTCTTCTACCTCTAACGTCATTGGTGCAATGTGTTCACAGCACTAACCGGTAATTGTGCCCCTAACTATATTGTTGTTGTTGTTGTTGTTGTTGTTAGGTGCCCTCAAGTCGGTGTCAGACTCTTAGAGATCCTACATACAACAGGTGAAGCAGTATTGTCCGTGCTTCTCTGCTACTCATAGGGTTTTCAATGGCTGATTCTTTTTTGGAAGTGGGTTGCTGGGTCCTTCTCCCAAGCCTACAGCACCTGGTGTTCCCAGGTGGTCTCCCATCCAAGTACTAACCAGGCCTGACCCTGCTTAGCTTCTGAGAACAGATGCCACAGTGGTACAGCTACAGGCAACTGTATTGTAGTGATAGTGATAATACGACTTTGCTGAGCAGCTAGCTGCTCTAGGCCAGGCCCCCTTATCACTGTTGTAAGTGGCCTGTCATCAGTCCTCTACCATACTCCACTGCAAGTGCCATGATTACCCTCCTCTTCCTGCTGGCTGCCTGACGCAGAGTTGCCTCAGGTCACTTGCCCAAGCCTTGGACCTAGAATTTGCATACGCATCTTTCCAGTGACTACATCCCTTCCCAAGGATTCCTGTTCCATGGAGTGCTCTCTTGCAAGCCCGTGACCTTCCTGTGCTTTCTGTCTTGTGTTTTACCCATCCCCTCCCACCAAGGTCGAGGCTGTGAACGGCTTTAACTTTAAAGGCTCAGCAGCTGGCTCATGTGCATGGGCTAATCCTCTACGCCCTGTTCCCTGCTGAGCGTGATTATTTAGACATCCTTTTGGGATCTAAAATCTAGACAGTAATGGCGGCTGGAGGAGCCACTTTCATGCACACCTGTTATATTTCAGACATACTAATATTACACTGGGGTGCCAAAAAATGTATACACATTTTAAAGAGATGTTATCTATGTATTCCTTTTCAAAGTTGACTTGAATTATGACAGCAATGTGTAGTATGACGTTCTGGATTGTATTTCTCTTGTCACATCAGAACAAGCATACAATGCATCCTTAAAACAGCAAAATGGAAAAGTATACCTTTTTGGCGCCCTCTGTATTACCATTATTAATATCAATGAACAGTATTATTATGTTAATATTACTTAAGCTTTACCTCTGTCATGTCTGATAGATGCTCTTGTACCCCATTTTGCAGATGTGAAAACCAAGGCCCACAGAGGTCTGTGTGGCTAAATGTGTCTCTAATGCCTCTGAGCTAAGAGGCAGGGAAAGTGTGTTCTCAAAAACCATGGGCCTTCTCAGCACTTTTTCCCCTCATTCTTTTTTGTTTTGTTTTTTGTGAGTCAAGATCTCACTACATAGGCCAGGCTGGCCTGCAACTTGCGATCTTCCTGCCGCAGCCCACGTGCTGGGATTACAGGTGTGCACCACTATACCTGGCTCTTCTGAACATGTTTAGAGGAAACATATGGCCGTGGTAGTTGTTAAAGACACAGTGGAAAGATGGTAGAGGACTCTGTGAAAGCAAGACTGAGGCCCGTGGAGAAGGGAGCTAAGGGTTTTTCTCTCTCCCTGGCCAACCTTGTGGACTCTGGCCCTGGCCGGAGCCTTCTTTATGACCCTAAGCTACCGTGTTGGACAAGTACATTCTTCAGCATCTCAGATCACTTTTGTACCATCAGGCATGGGTGATGCCTCAAGGTCAGGGCCTCAAGGTCAGGGCGAAGGTGGGTGGGGCCCACTCTTTGCCCCTTCCCTCACTGTCCAGGGCCCTCAGAGGCCAGCAGCTGAGTGGGTAGTGGGCATAGGACAGAGAGGGGCTGCTGAGAAGGCAGCTAGCCCTGTCGGTGGCCCTGTGAACATGGTCCAGCCTGGTACTTGCCCCTGGCCCGTGGCCTGAGACCTGGCAGCATGCCTGAGCCCCTGTCTGCTGCAGAGTGGGTTGGCTGAAGGCAGACCTGCCCTCCCCTCTGGTCTGTGAGCCAGAGCACCGCCCTAGCAGGGGACCAAAGATTCCTGGGGCAAGGAGGAGTCAGAGCAGGTCTTGGCTGGGACTCAGGCAGTCAAATGGCCCTTTGCTCTTTATTTGAGGTGGTTGGACCATCAGCCTTCGGGTGTGGCCCTGCCCACCAGGCTGGGCATCACTGAGGGTCCAGGGGTCTCTGGGGCGTGGATGTCGTTTGTGGTTGTTGGCTTCTTCCTCTTGCGGGACCCCCATGGCACTGCTAAGGAAAGGGTGCTCTTCTCTGTCATGTTATGGGGACCTCAAGACCAGGGGAGAGAATACGACTGCATGGGGTATGTGGAGGCCAAGGTGGCCCTCTCCACCTCCTACCCCTTCAGCCTTCTCTGTGGGGGACACATGGGGTCCCCGATGAAGTCACCACTTTTCTGTACCCACCACAATTTTAGTCCGCCCTTGTTACCTGTGGGCACCGGTTCCAAAGTCCTCAGAACACCATTTGGAGGGCGGAAATCAGGGACAATTTGGTGGCTGGAGGGTGGGACGGGTCCTCCCAGGTCCAGCTGCAGGCATGTTTGGGGGAGCCTGTCTCCTCCTGTTAACTGAGCACTTACTAAATAGCAGGTGCTTTGGACATAGTTTTTATTTCACCTGGAGGTGCTGTGACTGTCCTATTTTGCTGCTAAGAGAACTGGAGTGTAGGAAGGGTCACCTGAAGGTCACAGAATCAATAGTAGGTGATCTGAGAACGCAACCCAGATGTGGTCCTTCCCAAATACGTGTTTTTTTCCTTCCCTTCCCTTCTGTTCCTTTCTTTTCCTCCTTCCCCGCCTCCCTATCTCTCTCTCCCCACCCCTCTTCTCTCTCCTCTCCTTTGCATATCCTTTGCAAGCTCTCTACCACTGAGTTGCATGCCTAGCCCCGTTTTTATTTTTCACCTTGAGACAGAGTCTGGCTAAGTTATACAACCTGCCTCTGGCCTCAAACTCATCCTTCTGCCTCTGCCTCCCGAGTTGCTGGGATTACAGGCGTGAGCCACTGCATCCGACCTCCAAATGCACGTTCTTAACCAAACACTCCAGCATTTCCCCCTGTGCCCTGGCTCTGTGTTGTGCTGCTTGTTGGGGGAACTTTAGTATTTGGGAGGTGCTCAGGGCTGTGGAGCCTGGGGGTTGAGGGTTGTAATAAAGCCCAGGGCTTGTTCAGGATCCCTGAGCAAACATAGGTGTGGCTTGGGCTCCTGCTGCTTCCCCAGGAAATGCGAAATGGGGCTGGCTGCTTTCAACAGCACTCCCCTTTCACAAGCAGCGTCCTCTAACCAAGGCAGCCTCTTCCTCCTGCGCACTCTCACCCCCTCTTCAAGAGCAGCATAGTCAACAGGGAGATTTCATAGCTCCCAGACACAGGGCAGCTCCCAGCAGGACTCCTGCCACTTGGGGCCTGTGCCTATCCCTTTCAGGGGCTGGGGCTTGCCGGTTTCTCTCAAGGCCTTAAAAAGCCTTGCACCGAGGGTGGGCCTGAAAGGGGTGTCAAGGGCAAGGTCCCCAGAAGCACCAGATGGTGATAAATGAAACCCAGACACCTCCCTCCCCAGCCTCACTGTGATGACACTGAGCAAAAGCCACATGTGGACAGATGACAGCGGGAGAGATTGTGCAAAACCCAAAGTGAATTGTACTTAGCTGAAAGATTTCAAAATTCTACCTCTTTTTTTTTTCTTTTTTTCTTTTTCTTTTTTCTTTTTTTTGCATTAGTTTATTTGGTTTTATTTTTCTGTTTTTTATACCAACATAAAAAGCTATAACAGAAGCCGGGTGTGGTAGCACACACCTGTAATCCCAGCGACTGGGGAGGTGGAGACAGGAGAATTGCAACTTCAAGACCAGAGGCAGTCTGCATAACTTAGCAAAACCCTGTCTCAAAGAAAGTAAGAAAATGGGCTGAGGGTGTAGCTCAGTGGTCCAGCACTTGCAGAGCGTGCAAGCGTGAGGCCCTGGCTTTAACTCCCGGTACTGCAAGAAAAAAAAAAGCTATAACAGAGTAAAAATAAAAGCCCAGGGCCCTCACACTCCCTGCCAGGTGGTTTGCAGAGGCAGCACTGGGGGAGGTACCTCCGGCATCCTACACGGCTGAAGCCCCTTTCTGCTGAGCTTTCCTCTGTGACCCGGGGTCCCTAAGTGTGCATTTGTGCTGACCCTCTGTGCTTCAACCATTCAGCATCACCTATAAGGTATGGGGTGGCTCTTTGGGACTCTGCAGCTGTGCATCAGTTTCTCACGGCTTCCCAACTTTGACACCACTAGAATGTGGTCAAGGACTTAGCTCTTTTGCTCGCTGCTGTAGCCCCGACTCTGCTCTGGTTCTCTGGGATATGGAAGTAAACCAAGTCCCTACCTTCTGGGGATGAGGAGCTGACCAGTGGCCAGGCTGTGATCATGCCATGGGGTATAGGCAGTGATGGAGTGAATATAGGGTGCTGCGGGCTCTGCACCCATCCCAGGCAGGCCTCCTGGAGGAGGCGATGTCTTCACCTAGTCCTGAAAGATGAATATGAGGAAGCCAAGCAAGGTATAGATGATGCTGCAGGCTGAGGAATCAGCATAGATTCCTGTTCACCCCGATCTCTGTGCTGATCTTCCCCGAGCTTTGGGACCACACACACCCCCTCCCTATCTCAGGAGTGACACAGTGGAGGTGTGTGTGCAGCGGAGGGAGCCATGCTGTATTGCTAGGTAGCTAGTGAGAAATGATTTAAAGGTGAGGCCCAAAGGTGAGAGGTGTCGTAACGCTGTCCCTTCCTACTGCCTCGGTCCCTCCCTCCCGCTTCTTCCTGCTCACACTCTTCACCTTTTGTTCATGTATCTAGGCAGCCATTTCATTCCCCCTAGTAGTCACTGGTGCCGTCAAGTCGGCATCCGACTCATAGCGACCCTCATAGGGTTTTCAATTGCTGGGATTTGGCTCAGTGGGTAGAGCATTGCACTGCAGTCTCTGAGGTCCCGAGTTCAATTCCCAGCACTGCAAAAATGGGAGAAGGAACTGGCAATCCACTCCCAAGGCAATCCCGAAATAGTCAGCCATTGAAAACCCTATGAGGGTCGCTATGAGTTGGATACCGACTCGACGGCACCTAACAACAACAACAGTAGTCACTGGGGGCTTTAGCTCAGTTGGTAGAGCACATTTCATTCCTCCTAGTAGTCACTGGGGGCTTTAGCTCGGTTGGTAGAGCACAGTATTTGAGGTCCCGGGTTCAATTCCCAGCACTGCAAAAATGGGAGAAGCACTTGGCAATCCACTTCTGAGGCAATCCTGAAACAATCAGCCATTGAAAGCCCTATGAGGATTGCTATGAGCCGGACACGACTCAATGGCACCTAACAACAAAAACAGTAGTCATTTGGTGTGGTGCTTCCTCGCTTTCCGTCCACTTATTGCCACTTCACTCTGGAGTTCCCTGAGGGAGGAGGGCCCCAGGGGTGTGAGTGTAGCGGCCCTGCCCAGGAGAGGGCATTTCTAGCATGCTGCTGCTTTTACACTAGTAACAGGCTGCTCGGCCTTCGGCCTTTGAGAGCAGATGGGAAGAGAGGCGAATGATCCTGCTGTGCCAAGAGCTAGATCTTGGCTCCTGAGCCCCATGTAGTCCGTGGCGCTATTTGATGCAGAAAAGTCTGTGGTTGCCAGAGCAGAGGAGCCCTACCCTCTGGTTAGCGTAGACTGCAGCAGCCGAGAGAGAGACTGGCTAAGTTTTGGGTGGATATGTAAAATTGAAGTGCCTGCTTTTGCTCCTCAAGTTGGTGGAGTCTCCAGGTGTTGGTACTGGCACAGGACAGCTTGGTTGGTGTCCTTTCCCCTGCCTTCCATCATGATCTGCTTCCTAGAGAAGTAGCTACAGAGTGGACGGTCTTTGCAATGATCCTCCTTATGTCCCCTTTCTGGAATTTTGCCTCATTCTTTTGCACCTTAAGGTGATCCCATGCTACCCAGACATCCACATACACACATTGGGGTACTTCCCTTCCTTTCTCCTTTCCTCTTCTCTTCTCTTCTCTTCTCTTCTCTTCTCTTCTTCTTTTCTTTTCTTTTCTTTCTTTTCCTTTTCCTTTTCCTTTCCTTTTCTTTTTTTTTCTGTACTGGAAGGCTTGAACCCAGGGCCTCACACATACTTTCCAGGTGCTCTACCACTGGGCTGCACCTGCAGCCCCAGCCCCTATTTTCTTTTGAGACAGGGTCTTGCTAAGTTACACAGGCTGCCTCTGGCCTGAACCTGCGATCCTTCTGCCTCTGTGTTCCGAGTCGCTGGGATTACAGGAATGTGCCACTGTGCCTGACTTTCCTTTGTCTTTACCCTGCCACCCTGCCTCTGAACTGCCTCCCTTGAACAAACTGCCAGCAGGAAAAGGATTTCATGAGCTAATTTACCAAGTGGCATAAGAGAGGCTTACTATGTTAATATGTCAACTCTGGCCAGTTCTGGTAGAGACGGACATCGGTTTACCTCAGAGGGAAATTGTCCGAATGGGATTGTGGCACATCTGGGTGCTAGTGGGGGCGATGCTTTTGGAGGGGGTGGCAGAGGGTGTGTTGGTGGAGCTCGTGGGCTGTAGGGTGAGGGGTGAAGGAGACTGTATGTGCTGAGTGGTTCTGTGGCCTCGGCTGAGTGGGTGGCCACCCCCCGGCTCTACTGTGTAGCTTGTCCAGTCAAGATGCCAAAACCAGGCTGCCCAGGACCTCACACAGAGTGACCAGAAAGACGGCCTGAGGCAGGCGGGTCCTGGGATCCATGGAGCCCCTGGTGAGGGCCTGGAGCCCAGCGACTTGTGGGGAAGACTGACCACTTATTCCTCTTCCTCTGCCCAGACGTTCACGGCCTGGTGCAACTCCCACCTCCGGAAGGCGGGGACGCAGATCGAGAACATTGAGGAGGACTTCCGCGATGGCCTGAAGCTCATGCTGCTGCTGGAGGTCATCTCAGGTGAGAGGACGCTGGCCCAGGATGTGGGGGTGCCCTCTGGGTTCTGTCCTGGCCCTTCTGTTTCTGCTCTGTTTGTGGCCATTGCTGGCTTCAAGTCTCTTGAACCTAGTTGGGGATGATGTAGGACTGGGAGGTCTTGGTTCTGCCATTGACCACCTTGATGTCATGGATAATCCCTTTGCCTTTCTGTCTCAACAACCTTGATTACAAAAGCAAGGGGTTTTGAAGGCTGGCCTCAGAGATTCCTTCTCTTCCAAAATGCCATGATCTGGCAAACCAGGGGAGATCCTACCCAAACTTGGCTCCATTATTACCAGTCGCCAGATGACCCCAGGCACTTTCCAGCCCCAGGCTGTCCAGATGTCTGGAGACACATCTCTACTTGAATGTATACCTCAGCTTTCATGTGGATGCCTCTCCACCACCATCCCTTAGAGGTTGCTGGTCCCTGAGAGTGTGGCCTTGGTATATACACTGGACACTCTTGTTGTTGTTGTCGTTAGGTGCCATCTAGCCGGTATCCAACTCATAGCGACCCTACATACAACAGGTGAAACACTATTGTCAGTGCTGCTCTGCTGTTCATAGTTTTCAATGGCGGATTGATTTTTGGGAGTGGATTGCTGGGTCTGTCTCCCAAGCCTACAGCACCTGGTGTTCCCAGGCGATCTCCCATCCAAGTACTAACCAGGCCAGACCCTGCTTAGCTTCTGAGATCTGACAGGATCGATGTCACAGGGCTAAAGCTGCAGGCAGATACTCTTAGTTACTTGCTGTAGTCATTCCACCTTTGAGGCCAGTGAGTCTAGACATAATTCCCACTCCCTCTCAGGCGCCTCCCAAATACTAAACCCAATTAGGTGCGTTAGTCCATTTTCTGTTGCTATAACAAAATACCTGAGTCTGGGCACTTTATTTCTGCAAGGAAGCTTAATTAGGTCATAGTTTTGAAGGTTAAAAGTCCAAAGCCAGATTGACTCCATTAATTGGGACTCTGGAGAGGCCTCCTAGTTCCATCTTATCATGACAGATGGCATCATGGAGGGAGAGATAATGTGATGAGACAGTAAACCAGAGAGCCGGGACTGGCCAGGCTCACTCTTACAACAACTCATTTGTAAGCACTTACGTGGGTGCCATGGGAACTGCACTAATTCCTTCCAAGGGCATGTCTGCAATGACTCACTAGGTCCCACCTCTTAAAGGTCCCACTGGCTGTTTTTTTTTTTTTCCCTTCTTTTTTTTGTGGTACTGGAGGGCTGAACCTAGGAACTCGTACATGCAAGGCAAGTGCTCTGCCACTGAGCTGCACCCCCAGCTCCAATTGCCTCTTAACATTGTGAAGAACCAATCTTCCAACACTTGAACCGCTACAGGACAAGTTATATCTACACTATAGCATTGGGCGTGGTCACTCATATTCCCCACAGTGTCCTCTCAGCATGTCCCACATGGTAGCTCTCGCTTCTGGCCCTCGCACACCTCTGTTTCTCCTGTAGACTTCATCTTGTTTCCCTAAACCTGATCTGGCATCATAGACAGCTCTGCCTCTGCTGTTCTTTCCAGCTTGGCATTCCTGTTCTTTTCATCATTTCCCTCTTCATGATCCTGCTTTTAACATTTAGGACTGTGATTCCGGTGCCAGCCTGTGTCAGTTCCCACCTAGATGATATCCCAGAGCCTTAGACCCTGTCCCCTCCTCTCTGCAATTGTGCTCTATGCTGCTTGCCAGGGATCAGATCGTCTGACAGCCCAAATATGGTCACAGTGTTCCCTGCTCAGAAGCCTGCAGTGCCTCCCCAGGGCTGCAAGCCTGAGCCCACATTCCTCAGCCGTGCCCACAGGATCCTTTGGGAAGCTGGCACCTGCTTTGTTTTCAACTAACTATTCCCAAAAAGGTAGCAGACCTCAGGCCCTCTGCTGCTGAGAGACTCTTGATTCTCCCCAGATGACATACACCTTCTGCCTTTGTATGAGCTCTGACTGCCCTTCTTTAAAAAATAGTTTCCTGTATTTCTTTTCCGGTAAAACCTGTGTGGTGGGGGTGTTTTTTAGTTTTGTGGGTATGGTGAAATATGTATAATGTAAAATTTACCGTTTTAGCCAATTTTTTTTCTTGAGTGGTCCTTGAGGATTGAACCCAAGGCCTTGCACATACCTGCAAGTGCTCTAGTACTGGGCTGCAGCCCAAGACCATTTTTTAAATTTATTTTTTTTTATTTATTTATTTATTTATTTATTTATTTATTAATTATTGTGTGAGCCCAGGGACTCGCAATTGCATGCTTTGCAAGTGTTGGACCACTGAGCTGCACCCTCAGCCCATTTTTTCACTTTTTTGAGACAGGGTCTCACTAAATTATGCAGACTGCCTGTGGTCTCAAACTTGCAATCCTCCTGCCTCCACCTCCCCAGTCGCTGGGATTATAGGCATGCACCATCACACCCAGCTTTATTTTTTATTATTTTTTATTATTTATTTATTTGTTTGTTTATTTTTATTTTGAATCAGGGTCTCGCTGACTTACATAGGCTGCCTCTGGCCTCAAACTCTCAATCCTCTTGGCTCCACCTCCGGAGTTGCTGGGGTTATAAGCCTGAGCCCTGCACCGGGTCATTGTAGCCATTTTTTAAAAAGTGTCCTTACTAGGCACTGGCATTAAGTATATTCACACTGTTGTGCAGCCATCTCCACCATCCATCCCCAGAACATTTTCATCACCCCAAACTAAAATTCTGTCCCCATTAAATACACACTGTATGTTCTCCTCTCTTCCCAGCCACTGGCCACCACTTACTTTCTGTTTATATGAATTTGGTTCCTCTAGGTACCTCATGCCTACAGCCATAGCCCTGAGGCATCCGATCCCGTCAGGTCTCGGAAGCTAAGCAGGGTTGAGCATGGCTAGTATTTGGATGGGAGACCGCCTGGGAACACCAGGTGCTGTAGGCTTTGGGAGATGGACCTGGCAACCCACTCCCAAAAATCAGTCCGCCATTGAAAACCCTATGAACAGCAGAGAAGTGCTGACAATAATGTTTCCCCCATTGTGTGTAGGGTCGCTATGAGCCGGACACTGACTCAACAGCACTTAACACCAACAACAAGGTACCTTATGGAGGTGGACTCACACAATATTTGTCCTTTTGAGACTGGTTTATCTCATTAGCATAATGTCCTTAAGGCATCCCTTTTGTAGGAGATGTCTGGATTTGTCTCATTTAGGGGTGAATAATATTCCCCTGGATATTCTGTTTATTCACCTTCTATGGACAATGGGGTTGGTTCTACTTTTCGGCTATTGTGAGTAATGCTGCTCTGGATATGAGTGAATAAATAAATTGGAGGGGGAAGATCCCTTGCATTTAATTCTTTTGAGTATATGCCCCAAGTTGGAATTTCTGGGTCATATGGTAATTCTGTGTTTAACTTTTAAGGAACTACTGTACTGCTTTGTTCTGCTTTTTAGTCTAGACTAAAAGTTTCCCCAGCTAAAAACCAACCAGTTATTTCTCTCCGTTCTTCACAGCTCAGCGTGGGAATTTCCTCTAGTTCCCTGTCATCTCACCCCAGATCTGAGTTGGCCCTCCCCTCTCGGCCCCTCTCATGCCCCTTTCATTCCTCTGTTGTATGTCTTACCACAGAGTTCGATCATTTGAGGGTTCACTTGTTTTCCTCCCTGCTTCACCCTGAATTCCTCAGGCAGGAGGTTCCACCTCTGCCTCCCAGGTGCTTAGAGCTCTCCATGATGGGCAGACAACACCCTAAAAGTGTTAGGATGACCGGATGCCCAGAGCTGGGCTTCTCTGCATGACCCCCCCATGTGTCCCATGGAGCAGTCTGGCCTGTGCCCACAGGGAGCAAGCCAAGCCCTTTTGGGAAGCTTGAGCGTCTCTCCCAGGGCTGGCGGAGGTTGGGTCAGTGAGGCTGTGTCTCTTCCCCCTGTGTCTTTGGAGGTGGCCTGGCTGCGAGGGCTGAGGAGAGGGAGGATGCTGCCTGCATAGGGTCCGCAAGGCCCAGCCACACCAGCGTCAGCAAAATGCCTCTCCCAGGCCCCAACCCATGCCTCCTAAATCCAGAATTTAGGGGAGGGACTAGGGGTTGGACGTCTGGGTGTGGCAGGTTCTCCAGTGGTTTTGTGCTGACTGGAGCTGGAGAACTGCTGGCCTGGGCCTAGGAGACCTCATCCGTCCTCTTGTGTTTAACCTTGGCCTCCCCTGGCCTCGGGGAAGTCTGGTTCCCGCAGATGTGCACAGGCCAGCGAGTGCCTGGGGGCTCAGGCTTGGAAGAACCCCACCTGAGGTTCCAGGGAGGCACCTGGTGCTGTCCCCATCCCTCCTGCAGCCTCTGTCCCCATGGGAAACGGCAGGTGCCTTGCTGGATGGTGGCTGGGGTCTGAAGAAAGCTGCCACTGGGGAGTTTTGATTTAATCCGAAAGCAGCTGTGCCTTCTCAGAGCTGGCAGCCTGGCACATTGGGGCAGGGAGTCTCATCTCTTCCAGAGGCTGGTGGGGTGCCACTGATAGTGTGGGCCTGGCCCAGGGTCCCAGCTACCAGCCCTGAGCCCTCTCAACCCAGCCGCTTCTCTGCTGTGCTGGGCTGGATTGTGGCAGGCTCAGGGGTCCTCAGTTAGGACTGGGATCTCAGCCTTTGGGAGTCCTCAGCCCTGTAGGGATTCTGAAAGCTCTGCATGCCTTCTCTAGATGTGGCCCACAGTTGCCCTTGCACATTTTTCAGATCCTTTCAAGAGGTCCTTGGCCACTGTCTGTTCTGGGATTAAAGTGTTTTTAATGGGGTATTTGGAGCCCCTCTGCCCTGCTCCCACAGCTTCTGACCTGGAAGCCTGAGTAGCAGAAGCCTCTAGGTGGGAGGTGGGGGAGGGGAGGGGAAGAAGGAAGAGGGGGAGGGTGGACTTGGAGCTCAGCTGTATGTGCTCACAGGGAAGCAGTGTAACAGGAAGCGATCTGTGGTTCTCAGACTGGGAGGGGGACACTTTAGGCAGCTCCATTTCAATACCAGAAAGCTTACTATTTTTTTGTGTGTGTGGCACTTGGGGCTTGAACCCAGGGCCTCGAATGTACTTTGCAAGTACTCTCCCATGGAGTTACACCCCCGCCCATATTCTAATTTTTATTTTGAGTCAGAGTCTCACTAAGTTACAAAGTCTGCCACTGGCTTCAAACTTGTGATCCTCCTTCCTCCCGACTCCCAAGTCACTGGGTTTCCAGGCATGCACCACTATGCCTGGCCACCCGAGGACTTCTTTAAAATATCTAGAGTGCTAGTTGTGGTGGCGCACGCCTGTAATCCCAGCGGCTTGGAAGGCGGAGGCAGGAGGATTGCAAGTTGGAGACCAGAGGCAGTCTGCGTAACTTAGTGAGACCCTGTCTCAAAAAAAGTAAAAAAAATGGGCATGTAGCTCAGTGGTCCAGCACTTGCAGAGCATGCAAGCACGAGGCCCAGTACCGCAAACAACAACAACAATAACAACAACAACCAAAAAAAAAAAACCTCTAGAGTGACCTACATTCCCCTCTATAGGTAAAATAGTCTAGAAAGAGTTCATGGCCTTTGCATATACTTTCTCCTGCCTTGATCACTGTTCCCTGCAGTGTTTGCCTGCCTACGAAAGTCTAGGCCTTCTCTAAGCATTCCTCAATTCCTCCTTCCTCCTCTGTGGAAGAGCACTGATCCTTCATGGTATTTGTTCGTTGTGTCTCTTTGTGTGCTGTCTCTCCTAGTAGGGCTATAATTACATAAAGGCAAGGAAATGTTTTGTTCTCCTCAAATTCTAAGCACAAACCGATCCCTGGCATATATTAGGGCTTAATAAATGTTGAATGGATGCATGGAGGTTTCCATCCGAGAAGTTAAAGAGAGGAGAGGCATGGTGGACTCTGCTTCTGCCTCTTTCCCTGCCAGGGTGGTCTTCTTCAGCACTTGAGAGGTGCATACACAAACATGCCCACCTAAGCTGTGTCACAGAGTCGCCCTGCCTCCTGGACAGTAGCATCTCACCTCCCTTTTCTCCTCTCTTGGTCCAATCAGGTGAACGCTTGGCCAAGCCAGAGCGAGGCAAGATGCGGGTGCATAAAATCTCCAATGTCAACAAGGCCCTGGATTTTATAGCCAGCAAAGGAGTCAAACTGGTGTCCATCGGCGCTGAAGGTGAGTGAGGCCTCCCCTCAGCTGCCCTGGGGAGCCTGATGGCCCTGCACACCCTGGCTCCCTTGGTCCTTTCTGCTGTGACTTCGGGGCCCACTCATCACTGGAGCAGTTGGAAGCGGGTCTCCTATCACCTCCCTGTGGTGAGCCTACGATTCTTCTATAACAACAGCACTTTCCTTCCAGTCTTCACCCCGTTCTGCACTATGGCTTCCCCCTTTCCCAGTCATGCACCGCAGTCCTTGCACCATGGAGTCCCAAACCATGGAATGCCACCTGGCTTCCCTGCAGCCTGCCTGTACCGTGCTGCCTGCAGGGGTGCCTTCTATAGCTGGGGAGTGCAGACACTGGCTAGGTGGGCCCCGACGCTCCATGGGCCCTCGGGGGACTGCTGTTTCTGAAGTGACATTTTATACAGCATTTCCCTGCAGTGTAGTTGGTGACTCTTTTCTGCTCGCTTTGTAAAACTTTTTTTCTGGTACTGGTGGGGTTGAACCCAGGGGCCTTGTGCATTTTAGGCAAGTGCTGTACCCCTGCGCAGCACCCCAAGCCCCTTTTCATTTTAAGATAGGACCTCACTAAGTTGCACAGGCTGCCTCTGACCCTGAGCTTGCAATCCTCCTGCTTCAGTCTCCTGAGTTGCTAGCATTAGAGGCAGGTACCGTGGCTCCTGGTTCAAACTTTATTGTTACTTTTTAAAGCTTTTGAAGCCATTTTATTTGTCAGCTGTCATCACTATAGCAGGAAAACAAACCCAAATAAACTTATTGGGAGCTCACAGTTATAGAATCAGTCCATAATGCCAGCAGGGCTGTGGTGGACGACCTCACAGCATGGTGGACCAGGAATAAGAGAGACCAGGGCTGCAGGTGGAGGAAAAACCTCCAAAGCCCCATTCTCTGCTCTCTGGGAGCTACTTCCACCAAAGCCTGCCTCCCTAGTTCCACAGCTTCCCAGGACAGAACCACTAGCTGGGGTCCAAACCATAACAACCATTATCGATTTAACAGTTAAAAGAAGGTAGCATGGTTTGTGGTGTGCATTGGGGTGGTTCTGAAGGGTTTGGGGTAGGTTGGGGCTGTTAAGATATTCTAAGCAGGCCTCTTTGGGAGCATGACCCATGGACTCAGCACATATTTGTTGGGTGTCTGCTGTGTGATGCTGGAGATCTAAAGATGGGTGTGACACACACTTATTCATTCATTGAAAATACAGCTGCGGCTGTGAGTTCTGAGTACTCGCTGGGTGGAAAATCCTTCTGCCCTTTAACCAGTGATTTCACTTGATCCAAATGGTAACTGGTAACTCTGTGAATACCTCTAATCATCCTGCCCGTTTTGCCATAAGAAAATTTGTTTACAGGTTATGTCATTTGCTCACAGTCCTGTCCTTGGTAAGTGGCCAAAACAGAACTCAGTTCTGGTTCTGTGTGGCACTGGAGAAGTGACCCCAGAGGGTGGCCTATTCCTGGTGAACCCTTGGAGCAGTTCTCTTCTCCGGAGGGTGCTTAGAGCCCCTTTCTTCTAGAAATTGAGGGGCTTTGTGCCGATACATCAAATTGAGAAGATTTAACACAAGGGTCAGCAAACTACAGTGTGTTGGCTGGGGTCAGGCTCACATGGGTTTTTGTATATATTGGAACACAGCCACACCTGGCTTTTGTTTGTTTGTTTGTTTGTTATATGTCATCTGTGGCTTCTTTCAGGCTACAGTGGTAGAGTTCAGTAGTTGCTAAAGAGACCATATGGCCCACAAAGCCAAAAATATTCCTGTCAGGCCCTTTATAGAAAAAGTTGGCTGTTGCTTCCTTATCTGGCATTCAGGCGAGGGCTTGTGGTAGCCACAGCCTGTATCTCATGGGTCCCAGCATCCCAAAACTGTGAGCTTCTCAAGGGAAAAGGCCGTATCTTCTCCATCCTGTGGCCCAGCTGCTAGCAGCATCTTGGGGGAAATGGTCCATAAGTGTTCGAAGCACGTGCAAGGGGCAGGGCCCTCTCCATTGTAATTGGGAGACACCCCCTGCCTCTTAATAAGAACAAAAGAATGCTTTGTTCTGTTAGGGAGGAATAAAGACTTGGCAGACAATTTCAGGCAGGAGAAGCCAAGTAAAATGCCATTCAGTGGTCTGGTGCCAGTTCAGATGCCCACCAGGACAGCAAAGGAGAGGTTTGTGAGGTGGGCTGGGTGGGGACTTGGGGGAGCTGGAGAGGGCTTGTCCTGCTAAGTGTGACAGGTTCCATACAGAAATGACCAGTTGTTGCTGGGTGGGAATGCAGGTTGACTTCTGTAGGATCTTCCAGTTTTTCGGAGAAAGCCAGAAATCCAGAGTTTTAGAAAGGAAAAATTGGCAACTAACAAAACAAAATTTTTTTGAGACTATACGGAAGAGGAGGGGAAGGAAGGAAAAGGTGCCTGACTCAGCAGAATGTTTCTGTCTCTTATCTTTTTCTACCATCATGATAGCCTTTAGGATGAGTGCAACCAGCCACATTTTACAAGGAAGGACAGTGGGGCTCAGAAGAGTTGGGAGAGAGCAGGAGTGTGATCATTTGAGCCCGGGCTCTGAACTAGCTTGTTGCCGCATGGCAGAGCCAAGTTCATGTCAGGCGTTCGGGCGCCAGGGCTGAGCTATAACCCTCTTCCCACCCTGCCGAGCTCCGTGGCTTCCCACTCAACCTGCACAGCCGAATCGCCTCAGTAGGGAATGCAGGTTGGGGCTGCGTGCCTGCCCCGCAGAGAGGCGAGGAGCTGAGACGCCTTGGTGTGAGCTCTGGTCACCACCTCTGCTGTGCTGCTCGAGTCCCTGTGCCTGACCACCACACTGCCGTGGGCCCTTCAACCCAGCTGAGCCCTGCACGTGGCCACTGCACTATTCCAAGCCTGAAGTGAGAGGCTCTCTATCTTCTCACTGCTGCAGGAGCCCATGTGGTCCTTGGCTGAGGCTTCCTGGTTTGAAATAACCTCCCCCATTTCAAGCTGAGGGAGGATCCTGGTGGGACAGCTGCCACCCTCAGGGGTTCTGTTCTGAATGAAATGCAGTTCACTGGGGTAGATTACCAAGTAAGGGCAGTGGGTGGGATGACCTGGAAGGAGCTTGCCTGCAGGGGCCCAGGTGATATTGCCAGGGTCCTGATGGAGGAGCATCAGGGCTGCTGAGGGCCGAGTGTTGGGGCCCAGGCTCAGCAGGGACAGTCCCTGCACCCTCAGCATTAGAAGGTGTATGTGGTGCAGCATCTGGACTCTCTGGTTGACTGTAATGGGCAGAGCTGGGTCTGGAAGGGAGACCTGTGGGTGGGCTGTTTCTGGACCCTGTGCCACGTGGCGTCTTAGGGAATGGAACCAGTGCTCCAGGATGGTTACGTGGTCCCCATCCCTGACGGTGTCCTGATGGAGGCTGGAGCCAGTGCACTTCCGTACATCAGGGGGGTTAGAGTCGATTCCTGAGGTTCCTTCTGCGACACTTGGTTCTAGAATGTCTAGACTTTGTGGAGTAGAGACTTGGCGGGGTGAGGGGCTGGGAGTTAACCAGGGAAGGGACCCAAGAATGATTTTTGCTTTCAAGATATTTGGGCTGGAGCCGGGTGCAGCGTGTACACCTGAAATCCCAGCGACTTGAGAGGCCAAGGCAGGAGGATCGCAAGTTCAAGGCCAGAGGCAACCTGTGTGATTTAGTGAGACCTTGTCGCAAAATAGAAAAAATAAGAATGAGCTGGGGTGTACTCAGTGGTAGAGCACTTGCAAAGTATATGCAAGGCCCTGAGTTCAACTCCCTATAAAATTTATGAAAAGGTCTTTGGATGGGGATAGCTTGGTGATTGGGTGCTGAGAGCCTGCAAGTGGTCTCGATGATTTAGCATCTGCCAGGGTGGAGGGGACAGTAGCTTTAGGAGCCAGAGTATGGGTCTGGGAGGAGGTGGCCTCTGTGGTTCTTGTTTCTGTCGTGTGGGATTTCTGCAGCAGCATTCATTCTACTCTTTGAACACGGGCAGGTGATGGCTCCCTGCAGTGGGGAGAAGGAGAAACAGGTTCTGAGCAAACAGGATGTGAGCAGCTTTGTAGATGTAGATGTAGACCAGGAATGGCAGGTGGGTGCCCCTGTTGCTTCCCACACCTCGTTCCTCTCTCACCACGGCTTTCCTGTGGCACACAGTTGTGGCCCTGGAACTTTCAATTTGAACCCAGCCTTCCAAGCAGCCCCCTGAGGTAAAGCTGCCTGTGAGATGGGGCGTCCCTGCTGCAGAGATTCCTGCAAAAGGTTCTGGGGTGTGAGAAGGCAAGCCCTGTGGGGAGGGTTACACTCCTAGTGTGGGACAGGACAGGAGTCATGTGGGAACAGGGCCCCAGGTGGTGCTTATTGTTGTTGTTAGGTGCCATGGAGTCATGTCCGACTCATAGCGACCTTCATAGGGTTTTCGTTGGCAGATTGTTTCGGGATTGCCTTGGGAGTGGGTTGCCAGGTCCTTCTCTCATTTTTGAGATTCTGAGAATCGAACTCGGGACCTCAGAGACTGCAGAGTGGCACTCTACCAACTGAGCTAAATCCCAGCCCCATTGCAGGGGCTCTTAATTAAACATACTCTGCTCTTTGCTCTTCCTTGGTGCTTCTGTTTTCTGGAGTGAAACTGCTTCTTTGGTATGAATGGGAATTCAGTAAGCAGAAATCCCTGGGGACTTTGGAGAAGGAGAGGAGTAAACAGGACTGAGGAAGCTGCCTGCTAGGGGCTCCGCAGAGGCTGGATCTGCAGGTCCTGGCACAGCACTGTAGCCCCCACTCCTAGAAAGGCTGAGCTGCAGGATTACCACCTTTTCTAAGCTTTAAGAAAACCTTCCCCTTGCGCTTGAAATGCTGCACACAAAATTTCATTAAGAGGTTTTTTTCCCAAGTCATTACAAACTCGTGAATGCAGGGTTTAATGGCTGCAGTAATGCCTGAGCACAATGGTGCTCCATTTCACACGTGGGCCCCTCCCTGCCCTGGGAGAGGCTGAGCGCCATTGTGTTCTCAGGGGCGAAGGGCAGGCCTGCATGCCTCTGCCCATTCACCCATTGTGGTGGGTGCCTGCCAAGCTCATTCATTCATTCATTCAGCCAGCAAATGCTGGTGGGGGCTTTCTCTGTGCTAGGCACTACACTGGGCTCTAAGCAGTAATGCAAAATAGGAAAAATTTCCCACCCCCGTGGAACTTATGTTCTGTAAAGGGGAGAGAAAATAAACATATTTGAATGTCAGATGGAGAAAAAGCAAGGAGTGAAGAGGGTGGTCAAGGAAGGTGTTAATGAGGGCAGTGGAGGGACAAGCCATGTGGACATCCAAGGAGGAGCTAGGGAGGCCAGTGTGGGTGGGAGGAGGAGTCAGGAAGCCCAGGCAGGCCCCAAGGGCTGTACTGACCAGTAGCCTCCATGCTCGGTAGGGCAGGAAGCCATGGAGGTTTTGAGCAGAGGGCTGATGTGCTCTTGGGACTTCTCAGTCGCTCTTTGTGCTTTGTACATTTGCATGGTTTCCAATTTGGGCCATGATAAATAACTGAAAAACAAGCATATTTAGACAGAAGCCTTATTCTGCATTTTGCGTCTTTGGCCAGGAGTGGATTCCTAGAGATAGAATTTCACTGTCAAAAAGTTGAAAACTTTTAAGATGTTTGCTCCCTGTTGCCAAATTATTTCTCAGCAAAAATTTTTTCTTAAACCAATTTATGCTTCTATTTGCAGTGTGGTAGACTTGTTAACACTGAGGTATGTGTCTGTTTTTAAGTTTGTTTTTTTACCTTTGTTAATTTAATAGCTGAGAATATGATATTATTTCTTTGATTTTCAAATAAGATTGAACATTCTTATGAATTGGCTATTCGTATTTGATGTTTTGTGACATGCCTATTCATGTCTTTTGCCTATTTACCAATTGAGAGTTTAGACTTTTTTGATATCCATTTAAATTCTTTAAATGTTACAGATATTAAGCTATTAGAAGCTGCAGATAAAAGTAAAAATACATTAAAAAATAACCCCATAGCTTTATGAACTGATTCTTAATAGGTGATTTAACCTCCACACAGCATGCCCAGCAAAGCCCCAGCTGACTGTGTTGTTAAGGAAAGCAGTTGCACGCTGCCATGACTCCCTGGGTTTTTCTACCCTAAGCCTTTTGGTGTGGGATTGTGCCCCAGTGGGGTTGGGGGCTCTGTTAGCAGGAAGAATGACATCTTGTCTCATGTCTTCATTGGACACTGGTCTTCCTTTGCCCAGCGCTCAGAAGCACACTCAGTGGAGTTGCCCCAGAGGCATCCGTGGGCGGATATCACTCTGTTTGGAACCTTGTTGGTCATATATCTGTGTGCAGTTTTGCCCTCGCCTTTGAGGAGGGACCTACAATCCTAGAATATAACTTTCTTCATGGGAATCTACTCCATTTAGGGCATTTGTGGATTGTAGACCCTAGTGGATGTGGTCTAAGGAGATCGGAACTCCTAGGGAAATGACCCCTAAAGCAGTAGGGGAGGCCTAGAACTAGTGTTGCAGGAGGGAAAAAAGATATTCCCTGTGTACCTCGCTTTCAGTGGAGAGCACCTTAGAATGGGCCAGGTTACTGGTCTGCGAACAGTGAAAGTAAGGAATCTACATTTGAACCACACCCCTTCAGCCACCAAGACCAGAGAGCTCCGTGTCTTAAAAAGACAGAGCTTTTTTATGTTGGTATTCCCTGCCTGTAGGCCTGGTAT
>VMDO01009721.1:0-35000 GCA_007922755.1 Pedetes capensis
AGAGAATATCAATTGAACAAAAGCTGAATTTTTCAAATGCCCATAAAAATGATATACATGTAAACTAAGAGAAAAAGAGAAAACAGAAATGATGCATTGTAAGAATGTAGTAAAGGATATCACTATAGATGCTGTAAAATTATTTAGACAAAAACATTATAAATAATTTCATATGAAGAAATTTGATAACAGAAAGAATGGGCAACATAAGAAGAATTTTTTAAAATAAGAATGTCTGTGTTAGTCAGACTTTTGTCAGTGTGAAAGAATACCTAAGCAAAACAACGTAAGAGGAGGAATTATCTGTGTTGGCTCCTGATTACAAAGGTTTTAATCTACCACAATGGGAGAGGGTGGTGGACCAGAGCTGTTCAACTCATGGCAGCCAGAAAGCAGAGAGTGAGAATGGAACCAGGGACGAGGTGCAACCTTCAAAGGCATGCCAGTATGACCTACTTCCTCCATCGAGATCCCACCTTCTAAAGTTTCTATCACCTCCAAAAATAGTGCCTGTAGTTTGGAATCAAGTGTTCAACACATGAGTCTGTGGAGGACATTCTGCATTCAAACCATAAAAATAGCTTTATATTTATTAAATAAATTGAATTTAGAATTAAAGAGTTATACAAAACACCAGACTCAGGAAGCTTTACCATCCTTACTGTTAAATATTTAAAGCAGAAAGTAAATGATTTGAAACCTAACTCTTTCCCAAAAATAGGAACTAGGAATACTTCTCAACTCAGTTTGTGAAACCAGCATTAGCTTGATAATAAAATGAGACAAAACACAAAGCAAGGTAAACAAACAAGTAAATATAAATAATTAATTTAATCATAGATGTCAAAATCCTTAACAAAATATTGTTGTTGTTGTTAGGTGCCATGAAGTCAGGTCTGACTCATAGCTACCTTATGTGCAACAGACAAAACACAACCCAACACTATCCATGCCTGGCACTATGTTTGACAGTGCTTCTGTGCTATTCATAGGGTTTTCAATGGCTCATTGTTTCAGGAGTGGGCTCCCAAGCCTACATTTCCCAGTATTCCCAGGCAGTCTGCAATCCAAATACTACCAGGCCCGACCCTACTAAGCTTCTGAGATCTGATAAGATCAGGTGCCAGGGTAGGGTACAGCTGTAGACAACAAATGTTAGCTAATGGAATCTAGCATTACAGTGAAAGAATTACATGTTATGACAAAATAGTGTTTATTCCAGGCATGTAAATTGGCATGGCCTTAAAAAAAACTATGTAAAACTCATATTAACAGAATAAAGTAAAAAAGCTGTAATCAAAATAGTTATAAAAATATATATGATAATATTAGACAATCAGTGATGAAAAATTCTCTGTATTAGAAACAGAAAGAAATTCTTTAAACATGATTTAAGAAACTACTTTCATAGTTAATTATAAAATAAATAATGTGTCTCTCTTAAGGAGAAAAGTAACGATGCCTGCTCTTGCCTGGTATAAGAGGTGCTTACCAGTGAAGTAAGGCAAGAAAAAGACATGAAGCATAAATGGCTACAAGAAGAGGCAAAATTGCCTTTATTCACAAACTATATGATAATTTATTTCCTATAATCAAAAATCTAGGCGAAAATCTGTAATAATTGAAAACTAAATTGATCACCAGATCTAAGAGTGCACACCTGTAATCCCAGTGATTCAGGAGGCTGAGGCAGGAAGATTGTGAGTTCAAGGCCAGAGGCAGCCTGCACAACTTGGCAAGACCCTATCTATAAACAAAAAATGAAAAGGCCTATGCGTGCATTTTAGCATTACAGAATTTGCCTAGCATGTGCAAGCCCCTGAATTCAAGCCCCTAGATTCAGGTACTGAGAAAACAAACAAACAAACAAAAATGTAAATTTATCAAGGTCATGGGATTCAAAATTAGTATGTAAAAAACAATTGTATCTCTATTTACTAGGAATAGACAACTAAAAATGAAACTGAAAACTGCCATTTTCTATAACTCAAACAACACAAAGTATTTCATCATTATTTTTTCAAAATACTTATAAGACCTTTATGTTGATAGAACATGTTGACATAAAGATTCAATAAATATATTGTTATATTGCATTTATGAATTGAAATATTCAATAAAATTAGCATGGTAATGCTTCCCAAACTGTTCTATAGTTTAACTGCAATCTTAGTCATAATCCCACTAGGGTTTTTTGTAATATTTGTCAAACCAATTTCTAACATATTATAAAAAGCAAAGAATTTTGAGTAACAAAATGTTCCTTTTAAAGTAGAGTTAAGTAATTAAAGTAGTGTATTAACAGTATAGATAAGCACAGGAATTCAAAAGAACAGGTAGCCAGGCACTATGGCACGTTTATATAATTGCAGCAACTCAAGAGATTGAGGCAGGAGAATGGAGAGTTTGAGGCCAGAAGCCCGCTGCGCAATGTAGAGACCCTGTCTGAAAATAAAAAAATAAAAGAGGGGCTGAGAGTACAGCTCAGTGGAAAAGCACTTGCACATATAAAAGGTCGTAGGTTCAAACCGTAAATATTGCAAACAAACAATGATAGATAACTCAAAAACAGACCCACTCTTATTTAAGAAATTGATTGTTGAAATATTATTAAATTAATTCAATGAATATTTTCAATAAACATTGATAAAGCAAATGATTATCTGTATAAAATAAAATTCTATCCTTAATTTATTATTATTTTTTAATTTATAGCAATTGAAAATTTAATTTGGCATGGATTACATACTCTAACAAAAAAGTTGAAAATATTAGAATCTATAATAAATGTAGAACAAAATCTTTTGATATTGGGTAGACAAGGAAACTGTTTTGTTTTGTTTTATTTTGTTTTGTATTTTATTTTACTTTGCTCTACTTTGAAGGCTGGAGTTAAGCTCAATTGATAGAGTGCTTTTCTGTGCTCTCTGAGCCCGTGGGTTTGATTCTCAGCACCACAAAAATGGGAGAAGGATGTGGCAGCCCACTCTTGAAACAATTCTGGAATAATCAGCCATCAAAAACCTTATGAAGGTCACTATGAGTCGGACCCAACTAGGTGGCACCTAACAATAACACTTTATTTTTATACTAAGGAGTTGAATCCAGTGTTTCACTCATGTTTTGCAAGTGTTGTATCACTGAGCTGCACCCCAGCCCAATTTTTACTCTTTATTTTGAGACAGGGTCTTCCCAGGTTATGCAGATTGCATCAGGCCTCATATTTGTGATCTTCCTGCCCTGATGTGCACCACCACACTCAGCTGGAAACTTTATTTTGGACATAAAAGTACTAGCAACAAAATATTTGGTAAATTAGACTTCACAAAATTAATAAAATGCTTAGTCTTCACAAGAAACTCAGATAAGGAAAAGCAAGCTACAGAACTACAGATTGGGATAGTGTGTGTGTGTGTGTGTGTGTGTGTGTGTGTGTGTGTGTGTGTGTGTGTGTTTGTGTACACATAAACATATATACCTATACATGCATATAAACAAATAATTTCATATTATAGGGTACAATTTGATGTTCTAATATGTGTAAAGGGCTGGGATTTATCTCAGTTGGTAGAGCACTGCTCTGCAGTCTCTGAGGTCCAAGGTTTGATCCCTAGCACCACAAAAATGGGAGAAGGATCTGACAATCCACTCCCAAGGGCATCTCAAAATATTCAGCCACTGAAAACCCTACAAGAGTCAACACAACCCCATGACACCTAACAACAACAACAATATGTGTAACAATGTGGACAGACTAAATCTGAGGTATTATCTTTTGGTCATTTCAAATACTTATTTTTGTGATAAGAAAATTCCAAATATTCTCTTTTAGCAATTTTTAAATCTGCAGTAAGTTATTATTAACCATAGTTACCATAGTGTGTTGTTGCTTTTAGGTGCTGTTGAGTTGGGTCCAACTCACGACCCTATGTACAACAGAAAGAAACACTACTGAAAACTGTGCTATGCATACAGTGTGTGTGTGTTTGAGCCCATTGTTGCAATCATTTTGTTTCTTTTCATTTTGAGTCATGCCACATCAGCAGATGGAGGTCGTAGGAGCTTTACTCTATTCCCATCATTTAGGTCAACTCTACTTTGAGGAGACAACTCTTCCCCAGTGGTCTTTTGAGTGCCTCCCAGTCTGAAGCGCTCATTTTCTGACACTATATCTGACAGTGATTCCCTGCTATTCATAGGATTTTCAATGGCTAATTTTTTCCAGAGTGGGCTGCTGGGTCCTTCTCCCTAGTCTGTCTTAATCTGGAAACTCAACTGAAACTTGTCCATTATGGGTGGCCCTGCTGGTATCAGAAATACCTATGGCATAACTTTCAGCATCACAGCAACACGCCAGCCCCCACAACATGACAAGCTGAGGGACACATAGGGGACCATAGTGTGTAGTAGATCTCTAAACACTCTTCTTTTTTAACTAAAATTTTGTACTCTGCCTAACATCACTTATTCCACCCTGCCTCTGATAACCACCACGCTACTCTCTGCTTCTAAGTTCAACTATTTTAGTTTGTATATACCTGACATCATAAGATGTTTGCCCCTCTGTGTATGCCTTATTCCCCTTAACATAATTTCTGGGAGAGTATACTTCTGATATATACATCTAATGAAGAATTTCTGTCAAGAATATATACATATATTTAAAAAATACTTTACAAATCAATAACAAAAGAAACATATCACAATTTAAAAATAGGCAAAATATAGCAGAGCGCTGTGGCACATAACTGTAATCCCAGCACCTCAGGAGGCTAAGGCAGGAGGATCACCAGTTCAAGGCCAGAGTCATCCTGTGTAACTCAGCAGGGCACTGCCATGTGACTCAATTGTAGAGTACTTGCCTAATGTGCACAAGGACCTGGGTTCAACCCCTCAATACTGAAAATAAAAATCATAGACAAAACATTTGAAGAGATGCTTCACAAAAAATAAAAAGGTGTACAAGTAGCCAATAAGCACATGGAAAGCTGTTCATCATTAGTCATCTCAGAATTATGAATCAAACTCCATTGAAATTCCCCTATTGACTTGTATTTCTGAATTAAAATGAATGGACACTCTCTAGTTTTGGCAAGGATAAATAGCAATGAGAATGCGCCTATCAGGCTGATGACACTATAAAAAATACTACCACTTTAGAAAGCTCTTTAACATTTTCTTATAAAATTAAGCATATGCATGCTTCTTAACTCAGAAATTTCATCCCTAGCTATTTACTCTGTGCATTATTCAGACTTTTCATCACTGTGACAAACAATCTGAGAATAACTTAAAGGAACAAATTATTTATTTTGGCTCATGGTTTCAGAGGCTCTCATTTACCACAATGAGGAGAGCATAGTTGAACAGAACAGTTCACATTATGCTGTTGTTGTTGTTAGGTGCCATGGAGTCTGGGTGGGACTCATAGCGACCCTTCATACAACAGGTGAAACACTATTGTTGTGCTTCTGTGCTATTCATAGGGTTTTCAATGACTGACTGTTTTTTGAGAGTGGGTTGCTGGGTCCTTCTCCCAAGCCTACTGCACCTGGTGTTCCCGGGTAGACTCCCATCCAAGTACTAACCAGGCCCGACCCTGCCTAGCTTCTGAGATCTGATGGAATTTGATGCCACAGTGGTACGGCTGCAGGCCCACTCACATTATAGTGGCCAGGAAGCCTTGAGAGAAAATACCTGCACTAGAACTTTCTCCTTCTCCCATGTTAATCCATTTGAGTCCCCAGCCTTTGGGATGAGGCCTCCTATTTTCAGTGTAAGTCTTTCCCTCTTAGTAAAATGCCCTCACAGACACTCAGAGGTGGGATTTACTATTTGCCTATGTGCTTCTCCATCCAATCAACTTGACAATCAAGATTAAATATCATATTCTAAAAATCTAAAAACATCAGTACACAAAAAGACATATACACAAATACTCATAGTATATATCTTTTATATTGCTCCACATTGGAAACAACCCAAACATGGGCTAATAAGTAAATTCCTGTATTTTTATATTATTCAAATAAGATAATATAACTCAGAGATAAAAATAAAAGATAAACCACTATTTAAACAGTAACTTGGATAAGTGTAAAAAATTTCTTTAAAATAAAAGAAGCCAGACACAAATGGATTCATATAATATGATTTCACTAACATGAAATTTTAGCACAACCAAAATAATCTATATTGTCTGCAATTAGATAATAGTGGCCTAGGGCTAGGGATTGGAGAAGAGTGATTGCAAAATGGCATGAGGGTACTTGTTTGAGTGATAGAAACATTCTGCACTTTGATTGTGTGGATGTGCAGATGGCTCTATTCACTTGTCAAAGTTACTTAGTGCAGAGGATTTTTTTTTTTCAGTACTTAGTGGTTGAACCCAGGGCCTTACACTCTTTGCAGATACTCTACCACTGGGATACACCCACAGCCCATTTTTCATTTTCCATCTTGAGACAGGGTCTTTCTAAATTACACAGGCTGTCTCTGGCCTCAAACCTGTGATCCGCCTGCCTCCGCCTCCTGAGTTGCTGGGATTATGGGTACAAGCCACCATGCTCAGTTTATTGTGAGGCTTTTAAATATCCTTCTATGGCCCTCCATTTGTGTTTGGCTTATACATTTTCCAGTTACTAGAACTGATGCAGATAAACAACTGACAGTGTTAGCTAAATTCCATTGTAGATATTTTTTTAAAAAGTATAACAGGCCGGGTGTGGCAGCTCATATCTGTAATCCCAGTGACTCAGGAGGCAGGAGGATTGCAAGTTCAAGACCAGAGGCAGCCTGAAAAATTTAGTGAGACCCTGTCTCAAAATAAAAAATAAAAAACAAAAACACAAAATTGGCTGGAAGTGCAGCTCAGAGATACAGCACTTGAAAAGCATGCAAGCATGAGGCCTAGGGTTCAACCCCTAAATACCATAAAAAATTTAAAAAAGGAAAATAAGTACCACAAACATTCAATATGTATTTGTCATAATAATTTGAAATGTAATTATGTTCTTCCTGTTAAACACTCAGAGTAATTCTCTGTGTCTTTCCTTGAGGGAAGAATGACCCATAGAAAAATCTTCCTTCAGATCTGTGAATCCTGCCAGGCATGGTATCATAGTCTGTAATCCCAACACTTGAAAGGCTAAGGCTGGAAGATCACAGGTTTGAGCTCAACATAGGCTACACAGCAAGTTCAAGGCTAGTCTTGGCCACATACTGAGACCTTGTCTCTAAAAAACCAAACCAAACCATACCAAACCCCCCTCCAACACAAACAAACAAACAAAAAGAATTCATGAATCCTTTTATGGTTGTGGTACCAAAGCAGTTTTGGCCAAAACATGCCAGCTTTTATTTAGACTTAGCTGACCAATAAAAGAAGATGAGAATTTCTGTTTGTTTCAGAAAATATGCCCAGTGAGTGTGAGTTATTTGCTATTAAAAATTCCAAGTAATCTGGCCTCAGGGAACACATTTGTAACCCCAGTGACTTGAGAGGCAGAGGCAGGAGGATTGCAAGTTTGAGGCCAGAGGCAGCCTTCATAGCTTAGCAAAACCCTGTCTCAAGATAAAAGAGTAAGAAATGGGCAGGGAGTGCAGCTCAGTGGTAGAACACTTGCAAAGGATACAGGAGTCCCTGAGTTCATCCCACCAATATGGCAAAGAAAAAAAAAACTAGTGAATTGAATGTCAGCAATACTTAAAATGTTTCACTTTCCTATTATTATTATTATTGTTATTATTATTATTATTATTTTGTTTTGATAATAAATTTAATACAATTATTTTATTTATTTAATCACCTAAATTGCATTTCATTCTAGCATATTGCGATTCTTTCAGTTGCATGGGTTATGAATTAATATGATTTAGAAAGGAAAAGAACTAGCAGGGATGTAGGACAACACAGTCAAAACATGAGCCAACCTGTGTTTGCTACTCAGCTCCTAATACATAGCTACGTCCTCTTGTACTCAAAGTATCAAAACGGTGCCTGAAATGGGACTCTTCAAAGAAGATCTGTTTTTGGCTTCAACTTTGACAGTAGCATCCTTGGCCTTTCAGATGTCATTAAATCCATTTCACTTCTGTTTTTACACACCTTTCTTCTGCACTCATCTCACAATAGAACATAATGCCATAACTATCACAGGAGATATAGTGTGTAATATTATGAACATGTTTTCAGAATTAACTATAGCTACATCTGTGTCTTAGTAAGTTCCTCATAAACTTGTTTTGGAAATGCATATCCTTTACATTACTTCTTGTTTTGAAAAAATCTCATCTTTTTTCAACAAGAAATATTACCATTGATTTCATAACACACTGCTTCTTTGTGAGGCATTTCTAAATTTTATTGTCATCACCATGGACAGGGCTTGATAGATAGGGATCATCCATACTGAAGAAATTATTTTTATACCATGTAAAAATAATAAAATATAATTATTAGGTGTTCATTTTTATGTGCATAATATATACATAATACTGCATACATAGAAGATAATGTCATATGTCTCCATAAGAATTTTGTAGCTATATCATTCTAATTTATGGAAAACATAATATGTAATACAGTAATTTATGTTTCTTACTTTCAAAGAGACACAATACTCTTAAAAAGTAAGTTCTGAGAACAACATAACAATGTGAAGGAATTAGAAAATATAAGACGTGGGGAAAGGTGGCCAAATATATCTACAATAAAAAAGAGAATAATAGTGTTCTGAAGTAATTCTCCAAGGGTCCGTCTTGTGAATAGAGGTACTGATTGCCTTTGTTCCAGACTAGTTTTTCAAGAACATTTGTAAAATGAACAGCCTTTAAAGATAAGGGTGGCATTTCCCTCTGGAGCAAAGGGCAGGTGTGTTTACTCTCCATTATACCAGTAATTAAAATAATACCTTCGTGTGGGGCAGAGTCAAGCAGGCTTGCTTCCTTTTATAAAAGATTTGGAATCCCTAAAATAAGGATTCCTCTCTAATTGTGTGTATTACATGGTGGTCCTTCCATCATCTCATGGAAAATTGAACTGGAGTTCTTGACACAAATATAATGCTCTAGCCTCTGCTATTGTTGTGAGCATAAGGCTGTTCTTTTTCCCTGGATCACATTTTTGAAGAAGTTACCTGAAGAATCATAGACTCCTCCATCATTAGAGAGGTTTCCTGAGTCCTTCCTATTGAGAAAGTTCCTTCAGCATAAGGAAGGTAAGAAGCTACAATGTTAATAAAGATAAAATAGTAACAATACACATCACAAGTGAGGGAAATACGTTTCTGCTTCATGAAGCTGAAATTCTTGAAGCCTAAGACCTGGTGGATAGGAGAAAATGGTTCCTTGTTTTCTCTGAAGAGAACCCACCCCAAACCCAATGCAGAGTTAGTTCAGGCTCAGATCGGGGAGCTCTTTGTTCTTCATGGTTGGGCATTAACAGGTAACCTATAGCCACTCTGCCTCTTCTGTGTGTATGTTCCAGCAAAGGAGATACAAATTTAGTGACTCCTTCAAAATTATAACAACACTGTGTTTGGTAGTTGGGGAAGTAACAATTTGTTTCATTTGTTAGTCAGTAGCACTGAGAGTACTTACCTAGTGAACATATGCCCTTCATATTACTAGTGCAAATATGGTAGGGTACATTCACATGCCAAGTCCACCTTTTACTAAAAAATCCCCGGGGGGGGGGCGGGGAGGAGAGCCAAACTCACTGAGGAATGATCACCAGAGGGTCAGGCAATAGGGTGCAGGATGAGAAATGAATACAAGGGGTGCTGTTTGTAGAGCTATAGAGGACTCACAAACCAAGAGGAAAACTGTTCCTTAGATAAACTTATCTATCTATTATTCACAATCAACTGCACCCACCCTTCAAGAAATGTTCTTAGGGAGATCCTTTCTTGGTGATTGAGGTCTCTGAAATTTTATGTTGTGGAAAATTTATGGAATGAGATTATCCCATTGTTGGGTGCCTTCCACACAGTGCTATACTTGGCACTAGTGTCAGTACTTCTGTGCTATTCATAGGGTTTTCAAGGGCTGATTGTATTTTGCGAGTGGGCTGCTAGCTCCTTCTCCCAAGCCTACAGCACCTGGTGTTCCCAGGTGGTCTCCCATCCAAGGACTAACCAGGCCCAACCCTGCTTATCTTCCTATATCAGATGCCAGAGTGATATGGCTATAGACTGAGATTATCCTAATGAGAGAGAAACATAGAACAATTAAACTAAAGAATATAATTTATATAATTGACTGATGTTGGAAGTCACCATGACAGCTTAATCGGGCTGGGTGGTGGCCTCATCACAATTTTGAGGTAGGTTTCTAAGAGTGGTTACCATATCTGTGGAGCCAGTTTTATAGGAACAGCTACAAAGACAGAGAATTTTCTATGCATTTCCTGTAAGTCAAGAAATCACTCTTCCCTTTGCCATTTGGGGAACCTAAGTGAAGATTTTGAACATTTGTTTTTAGTTTTTTAGTTGTTGAACCATTTCTGTGTATGCAACATTATACCAGCATTAGTCAGGGTTGTTGTTGTTGTTGTTGTTGGGTGTTGTGGAGTCAGGTCCAACTCAGTGACCCTTATAGAGTTTTCAATGGCTGTTTGTTTTAGGGATTGCTTTGGGAGTGGATTGCCATGTCCTCCCATTTTTGTGGTGCTGGGGATTGAACCTGGGTCCTCAGAGAGTGCAGAACCACACTCTACCAACTGAACTAAACTCTAGCACCTTGGTCAGAATAGATTTGAGTAGATTTGTTTATTAAGATATATTTTTCTTTAGTTCTTAATGAGAAATATAAATTTAAAAAATTGAAGTAAAAAGGTTCTTGGCACCCCAATATGAATGCATTTTGTATAATATCTATGTTAAGAACTAACATCTGGCAAGTATAAGGAAAACTGATTTAATAGTTGTATAATGGATATATCAACTGACTTACTACTCTGTACCTCACTAACGTGTAAATAAAATACTAATAAACAAAGAGTAACATCTTAACAGAGGATCATTGAAAGATAAGAAGAATGAATGCTAGAGAAGGAATTATTTGAAAAACAAAACAAAATACCACTGCTTTCTCTGTAGCTTGTCTTATTTCTCATTTCTTTTGGTCCAATCAATTATATCAGCTTTTATGGAAAAAAATTAAGTATTTGTCTATGAGCAACTCAAAGTTATAATCCTTTACACTTTTCTATTAAATTGAAGATAATCCCTAATGTTTTCATCCATTTAAAATAAATGAGACTTTTCCACCCATTTTACTGCTGAACAAATCAAGGGATTTTTTAAAGTAGAATAAATTGCATGGGTGATATTAGTGTAAACCCTGGAATTTGAAATTTGACATTTCCTCTGAACTCATAGAAATTTTAACCTTCCACTAATAACATCTAATTGACAACTGTAACATTATTACAAGTATGCACTTGCAATTATATTTAATCTACTATTAAATTCTAACTCATGAATACAGAAGTAACCCCTATTTGAAATGTTAATGATGCTGTTTGTGATATATTATGATATATATGATTCTAGAAAGTTAAATACGAGTCATTCAAGATGTCACACATAAATATAGAAATGAATGTAAATGAATGGGTTTTTTAATCGCCAACTAAATTACAAATGTATCAAAAAACCATCTTTAAAATCTACTTTCTAAAATAAAATGTGCATATATTACCTATGTTTACTATTGTTCTAAGTATGTGAATTAATAGTTATAAGACATGCAGTATCTGGTTATTTGTACTACATAACTAAAACCTGCCATATTAATTGTTTCTTTTAGAACTACAGATAATTGTAATCCAGTGATTGCCTTTGTTCCAAGCAATGGATTTTAATTACATTTGGAAAATGTAATTAATAATAATTATATTATTACAACTGCACAATATTAATTACAATTACATTATAATAAAGAACTCTAATTTCATTTTGAAAAAATAGAAGTGATTTGGAAGCTCATGGCATTCTTTCAAAATCTAAGTGTTTTTTTTTAAATATTGCTATTCATTTTGGAATAAGTATTTTCTGTTTTTATTCATTTGACCTCATGATGCCCTAAGTATAATGCATTTTTGACACAATATTCAGTCTAAATAGATAAAAGAAAAGTCAAATCAGTCAGAAAACCATTTGGGATATATTATTTTCACTTCATTCTTCAAAAGTGAAGAATAATTATTGTTTAAAAATTCTTGAATTGATATATTTGATTGAATTGACCAACTGCAACAGTACAGATGATAGAAGATGTTTTGTTCTCTAAGTACCATAAACAGAAATCAATTTATTTGACAATAGGATCTAAATATTTAGGACATGATCTCAAGGAATCAATTTTATTTTAAGACTTTCCTCATTCCTTACTAGAACTCTTATAAATCAAGATTAGTATCTTCGGACTTTTTTTTTTTTTGTACTTCATATCAGGTATGTGCTAATTTTTATTCACTCTTGGAATTTAGTTAGTTCTGGTTGATTCTTAGTTTTTAAAATTGTTTCACAGACTATCTAGATGTCAGAATATCATTTTCTGGGTATGATAATAACTTTCTTACTGTTCTCCAAGCTGTAATTTTATTTATTTATTTATTTATTTATTTATTTATTTATTTTGTGTCTGTGTGTATGTGTGGTACTGGGGGTTGAACCCAGGGCCTTGCGCTTGCATGCTCTGCAAGTACTGGACCACTGAGCTGCGCCCTCAGCCCATTTTTTACTTTTTGAGACAATGTTTCGCTAAATTACGCAGACTGTCTCTGGTCTCGAACTTGCGATCCTCCTGTCTCCACCTCCCAAGCCACTGAAATTACAGGCATGCACCACCGCGCCCAGCTCCAAGCTGTAAATTTTAACCATTGGAAATAACCTCAGAACTCCAGAATGGAATGAAGACAATCATCTTAGTGGAGGAAAGAGGATTTTTTCTTTATTCTGGTCAGTTCTTGTGTTGGAATTTTAAAGAGATTTCCTCACATGCAATATCCAACCACATTATGTAGGAGTATACCAAAAAATCATTCTTATATATCCCAAAGGAAATCCTAAACTAATGAACAAATAATGAAATAGTGAAAGCATTAATGAAACCTTACTTCCTGATTAGTAGGAATTTGCATTTTAAACTAGTACATGAAGTTCATTAACTGTACTTCCAGAATTATTGAGCAAAGTAGTAAAGTTGTCGGGATCAATGAAAATAAATGAAGACAAAAGAGGAAAACATTATTATCAAAAACGAATGCTCATAGAAAAGAGCATTCAAGTTTATATAAAAATTCAGATTTGACATGAAAATAACCAGATATTTGTAGGGCACTTCCTAGAGAGGCAGTTTGCCCTGGGGCCTATCTAGGCCCACTTGGAGGTCTGAGGCTTGTTCCCCAGGCAGTAACCTTTCCCCTACATTTGGGAACCCCTGGGTGGCAAGCTTCTAAGGATGGCACTGGCATCCAATCCCTTTCCTCAGGCCCCTTGACATTGATTGGCTGTTTCCAAACCACTGAATGGCTCCTGATTGGACCATTTGGGAACTATCCCTGATTGGCTGCTTTTACAAAACCAAATTTGCGTATCCCCCCTTAGTGGCCAAAACCTATATGGGGTGACTGCCTCTGATTGGCCCCTGGCTAACCCCTGGAGAATATATAAGGGCAGTACATGGAGCAGTCTGGGTCCATTCCATCGACCTGGACAGATGAAACAATAAAGAGCTGTTGGAGCAGAGCACTTGGAGTCGGTGTCTTCACTGGGAAGAAAGAAGCAAGGAGCCGCCATGGGCATAAGCCTCTGAGCCTGCCTTTCTCAAGGCTTCTCAGAGCAGCTGTGGGCATAAGCTTCCTTTCTGGGTTGTGCAGCTCTTGGGTGCTTGGCTCCCCCTCTCCAGATGACCGGTCTTTGGCGGCTGGTTCCTGCTCACAGCCGGAGCAAGTGAGGGCACCTAAGGTCTTCTTTATTAAGAAGTGGATTAATAACTACCTCTGTCTTATCTTACACATTTATGGTATAAAGGATATTCCAAAATTTGGAGATAGGTGTCAGTTGGAAAACATTTTTTCTCAACTATGTCACAAGTAGTCATATGATCTCAATTTGAACATATTTCAAATATTCTTTTGGATTTAGTGCTATAGTTATATAGCTTCTTTGTTATACTAAGAAATGAAAAACTAATACTACACCACAAATAAGAGAGAAGGACCTGGCAACCCACTCCAGAAACAATCCTGAAACAATCAGCCATTGAAAACTTTATAATAGCAGAGAAGCACTGACATAGTGTTGGGCATGGCACAGTGTTGAGGAGTGTTTCATGCTATAGTGCATAGGGTCACTATGAATCATACCTCTCTTGATGGTACAGCCCCTAACCATATCAACACCATAAATACGCTAATTAAAACATAACCTCTGCATATAGAAATGATCTGGCCTTGATGAGTTCCATCCATTGTCGAGGTTGTTGCCTAATTTAACTGGCTAGGTAGATGCCCTCCTTATCCACACTACTCCCATGGGAAAATATCCTGAAGTAAAATATCAGGGAGTGTTGTTGTTCTTGTTGTTAGGTGCCATCGAGTAGTGTCCGACTCACAGTGACCCTCAAAGGATTATCAGTGGTTGATTGTTTCGAGATTGCCTAGGGAGTGGATTGCCATATCCTTCTCCCATTTTTTGTGGTGCTGGGAATCAAACTCAGGACCTCAGAGACTGCAGAGCAGCGCTCTACCAATTGAGCTAAATCCCGGGCCCCTCAGGGAGTTTTAGGCCCCTATTAAATCAGATAAATAAAGTGCAAAATATTTGGTACTTGGCCAAAAGAGAATGCATCATTAGCCTTTTCTACTAGGTCCTTCAACTGGGACAGGCTACATAACTTATAGTGCCCAAAGTGAAATAAAATTACAGGGTTCCTTCTTTGAAACTTTTGAGAATTTCAATGGAGAAATAGAACATTAAACCAAAGTCAAGGCTTTTCTGAGTGTAGAGGCTCTGTGCTATTGCCTCTATTGGATACCCATGAAGCTATCCCTTCCCTCAAGTGTCTGTAAGTCATAAATGTAGGAAATTTGAGGAATTTTGGAAAGATGCCTCAGATATTATGCAAAAAATTGATATAGATGAATGATGCTTCTAAGAGACAGAGAGAAGAGTTGTGATAATTATGTGATTAAAATACATACACTGATGGCTAGTGACACATTACATATATTTACTGTGTAAGAGGAATGTTGGCTGGTTTAATAGATAGAGTTAATTGAAATGATCCTGAGTAGTATGTAGCATGCACTTTGACTAGTTTCTACCACTAATTTAGAATTCAGCAGAATAATGTGAAGTCTTTTACTACTTAATTAAACTACTGTAATGCCTGTTTTACCAAGATGAATAAAATACATAAATTGTATGAGGTGACATCTAATGCACACAAAAAAGAGAAATGTAAAAATCAGAATAGTGGGTACATTAAACTGATTCTTAATAATTGAAACCAATTTAATCATTTGAAATTATTTTATTCTAGCTGACGTAATACTGTAGCAGTTATATTCTAATTATAACCTGTTTCATTTTACTCTGCCTTTCTAGTTAATTATTACAGTCAATTTGTAAAATGACATGGTTCCACATTTGCATAGGTCACTATTAAATAAATGAATAGCTGAAATTACTCTAGCATTGAAGTGTCAACTTTGGTAGAAGTCAAGAGGACTTCAAATGTTCTTCTAACACCCCTTAATGTGTTAATGACCACTATTAAACTGCAATTAAAAGACCAGGAAAAATGCATGAAACAGTTAATAGAAAAATAGCTCAGGCACAATTAAAATGATTCTGGATTTTTTTTTTTTTGACTGATAGAAAATAAAGTGATATGCTGTAAAAAATGTAGTGTGAATCTATTTCTAACTCAAGGCAGAGTTGACAGTTTAATGATAACAAATCATAGGCTGCCTTTTTTTGGGAGCATTGAACGTCAGCTTAAAATTAACATCAGTGGTAAACAAGACAATGTGGTGATTTTACCTTGTATTTAAATTACTACTTATTATGGTACTAAATAATAGCTTTAAATAAGTTGGTGTCCAGATTACTGATATACAATATATCTGTGTGAGAAAAAAGAGAGACAGTACTGAAAGATATGTTTAAGTTTTTGTCATCCTAAATAAAGGATAAACGTATGTCTTTGCCATGCAGTCTTGTTAGAGTTCCTGAATCTCTTGTACACTGAAACCCCAACACTATTATTAGAGCCCTCTACTCACTGAAGTAATGAGTTAGGATTATCAGAGCACAGACTATATTTCACTGGATAAAAGATTTTTGTTTAATTTAGGAATACACTGGAGAAAAGGAAAGAAAACAATTAAATTTATGTGGGAACATTCAGCTGGTAGGAACTATCTCGAACCGAAAAGAGATTAAATATTTTTACAAAGGATACTTTACAAAGTATGTTATAGGTAATGTGTTCCCAAACTTACTCAGATTTCTTCTTCTTTCCCTACATCCCTCAAAATGTGAAATTCACAGAAATTTCTTATCAGGGGTTACTTACTTAGCATAAGCCATGGACGTACCAAATGTTTGTATTCAAATATGCTGAAGTACATTTACCTGTGCACATGGTAGTTAACTATAGTTATGCCCCACAAAGGCAGGAAGAAACAAAGCCCCATGATAGTTACCAAGATAACTTACATAGAGATCCACATCCAAATCTTTTTTCCATGTTGATATCAATGTGTGGACCCTGACAACATTTTTGCCTTATCTATTGTTGTCTTATGCCTGCAGCCATAGCCCTGTGGCATCCAATCCCCTCAGATCTTGGAAGCTAAGCAGGGTCAGGCTTGGTTAGTACCTGGATGGGAGACCGCCTGGGAACACCAGAAGCTGTAGGCTTGGAAGAAGGATCTGACAACCCTCTCCCAAAAATCAATCTGCCATTGAAAACCCTATGAACAGCAGAGAAGCACTGACAATAGTGTTTCCCCTGTTGTACAGAGGGTCGCTATGAGTTGGATACCAACTTGAGGGCACCTAACAACAACAACAACAATTGTTGTCTTAGCCTGCAGCCATGCCACTGTGGCTTCTGATCCTGTCAGGTCTCCAGAAGCTAAGCAGGGTTGGGCCTAGTTAGTACTTTGATGGCAGACCTTCTGGGAATACCAGGTACTGTAGGTTTGGGAGAAGAACACAGCAACCCACTCCCAAAAAACAATCAGCTATTGAAAACTCTATGGGCTGGGATTTACCTCAGTTGGTAGAGTGCTGCGCTGCAGTCCCTGAGGTCCCGAGTTCAACTCCCAGCATCGCAAAAATGGGAGAAGGGCCTGGCAATCCACTCCCAAGGCAATCCCGAAACAGCCATTGAAAACCCTATGAGGGTCGCTGTGAGTCAGATACCGACTCTAACTCACCTAACAACAACAACAATTGGAAACTCTGTGAATATCAGAGAAGCACTAACAATACTGTTTCACCTGGTGTACATAAGGTCACTATGACTAGGACACCAACTGGATGGCACATAACAAGAATGTTGTCTTAATTCATTCTAAATAGACAAATGTCCATGACAAATTTTATGCTTAGTAGTGGATCCTTGATAATGGCACCCTAGTCATCTCTGATCTTAATGATTGGTGGAATATGGCATTAGTGGTATTCCCTAATAGTGCATAATATTTATATACTTTTAATATTGACTATATCAAAAAATCACTTGACTCATGTCTAAAATGTAACTGGAGGGGAAAAATCAAAGTAAGTATTCAATATCATATAAGTGTTTATAGTAGCCTACAGCAGAAACAAAATATTTTATTTTTCCAATCAGAAATTATTTAGAGGCTTCAATGGTAGGTTTCAGATGGAGCTGCACAATCAATACACCTTTTTTAGGTTTCTTCTAGGCCTACTGACCAGAAGTGGTTAGGAGAACATTTATCAATATCATGGCACTCAGCATATGAATTAAACATTTGGGAGTGAATATTTCAAGTGTTACAAACCCCCTCTTTAAGAGGTCATGGGAAAATGGATTGGGGTAATTATCCCCTAGTCCCAAAGTGCATATTAAAAGAAAATTTATTTTTAGTTTACATTACTATTCAAATATCTCCCAAGTAAATTCTTTCACCTCTAACTTTGAAAAATATTTTATTGGTAATTTACTTTTTAAAATTTATTTTCCTACATTATGAACTACCTTCAACAGAAAGATTTTTCCTGTAGTTTTTGTTATAAAAATATGAAAGGAGAAAGAATCATGTGCTAGTTGCCTCCATGATTTTAACCTGATACATTTGAATCAGTGAAACCAAAGTGCCTGTTTGACTATCACTTCCCATGTACATAAAACAGCAACTGAGATAAGGTTAGGCTGTTTTCTGTGTCTCAATCTCAGAAGCTTCCTTAAACTATTTAACCAGTGAATGACCCTTATAGTCCCATATGTCCCATTTCATATCCACAAGGTGGAGACAAGAGGAACTGTTATTTGTGTACCATTTTTGGTAATGGTTATATAAAAGTTTCACAAAGAAATCAGGTGTAGGAAGTAGTGGTCACATTTCAGATTCCCTGATGTTCCTTATAGGTAAGGTGGCTGAGGAGAAGGGACAAAATTCTTTCACCATACTTAGAATTTCATAAAAAAAGAAATGATATTGCATGTGGGGAAGCATCAACTAAAGCCATTAGAAAGAGATTAGATAGCAATCTGGGTGAATAGGAAGAGCTCTAATTAACTTTGTTCTTATGGAATAAGGGTAAAACAAGGTAAAGTTAATATAATTCTGTCCACAGCAGTGTTGTTTGGGTTTAACCAAACTATTGGTGCTACAATGTTATTTCTAATAAAAATAAGTTAAATAAATAAACAAATATCTGTGACTCTTTATAGTCAATAAAAATAACAATATGAAAAATATAAACTAGGCATTGTGGCACACACCTATAATCCCAGCACCTGGAAGGCTGAGACAGGAGAATCATGAATTCAAGGCAAGCTTGGACTACAAAGTGAGACCCTGTCTCAAAAATAACCAAAAAGGAAAAAAAGTGGTTTCTGTTAGAGTTAAAAGATAGCTTTATAAAAATACTGTGGGCAAGGTAAAAGCATGCCACCAGGTTGTCTCTATCTATACTCAAATAAAACAAGAATTCCCCTTAGTCGTGATCTGGATTGAAAGTCTGTAGGAAAGAGTGGAAGTGATTGAGTTTCATCCACTGATTAGAATATACCTTGCTTGAGAAAGATCACAGATAGAGGAATTGGTCCTAGTCCATTTCCAAGTGTTCAGAAACTGGAGGTTCAATGAACTAATTTAGAGGACATGTACAGGTGTTAGGGGTAAAGGAAACCTTAATGAGATTTAACAATTTATTAGCTCATTTCCATAGAAAGATGATTTCCCACGTAAATTTTCCTCAGTAGTGTCTTCTGGTAGTGCAACATCTGTTATAAATACAAGTACTGCTACTATTTTCTAGATGTCCATCAACAGATGAAAGAGTAAAGAATGTGTTATATATACACAATGGAGTTTCACTCAGCCACAAAGAACAATATTGTCATTTGCAGGAAATTGATGGAACTAGAAACTATCATTTTAAGGAAAGTAAGCCAGACCCAGAAAGACAAATATCACATTTTCTTTCATATGTGGATGCTAGATTTTAATAGTATATATTAAATATTTCAATATATATGTCATGAAAATAGAAGAGGGACTATTTTGGGGTAGAAAGAGACTAAGGAGAGAGAGAAGGGGCAATAAGAAAAGTCAATGGAATGGGGGAAAAAAGACCAATATCACATGTTTTCTCTCATAGGCAGAATGCGAACATATATATATATATGAATGACATGCAAGAAGAAGGAGGACCATTTGTGAAAAAGTGGGGACGATTGTGAAAAAGGACCATTTGTGAAAAAAATGGAAGGTTGAACATGAGCAATGTACAATGATGTGCTTGTATGGAAATGTCATAGTGAAGCTCATTAATTTGTACACTAGCAGAAAACTTACTATAAAAAGTTATAAAAGTGTGTTCTTGAAGAGAGGGTTGCTGGAACTTCGTATAAAATATGTGAGGGGTGAAGCCTCTAAATTGGAGATATTTTTAGCCAAATATTTTCTATCCTTCATATACTCTATATGTTGCCATAATAATTTTTCAATATATGTTCATTTATTCATTTATCAAATATACTTAAATCTTACCCAATATAGTTTGTTGTTATCAGGTGCCATCATGACACATCCAACTCATAGTGATCCTATGTACAATAGAACAAAATATTACCCAACACTGTGCCATGACCAGGACTATGTCAGTGTTTTTCTGCTACTCATAGGGTTTTCAATGGCTGATTATTTCAGGATTGTTTCAGGAGTGGGCTGCCAAGTCATTCTCCCATTTTTTCTAGTGCTACAGATTAAATTTAGGACCTCAGAGTGCACAGACCAACTGAGCTAAACCCCAGCCCATCTAATATAAAGCATATGCTAAACATGGAGGTGAATATGGGATCAATTAGGCAAGAGTCTCTTTTTGCTTAAGCAAAAGATAATGATAGGGTCACCTAGATTATGGTAGTGGAGATTAACTGAAAACACAAACTACAAACAGAAAAATAATACAAGAAATGCATTATTAAAGTTCAGAGAGAAAAACTGGTATGTCAGTGGATCTGAAATCTAAGTTTTCAAGCAGTTGATTCTTGATGGAGAAAGAAGTCAGACACATCCAAGATGAGAAAATACATAAGGTGGTGGGCAGAGTGGGAATAAACTGAACTGAAACCTCCATTTCCTGGAATCACGAGGATATGTTCTCTATTTCACTGGTATATGATGTCAGAAACAGACTGGAGACACATCATAGAACATCTTTTTTTAACAAATATACTGACAGGTGTGGAGGGAACTGCTGAAGGTTGAGGATTACATGAGTGACGAAACTCAAGTTACACAAAACAGGGGCTGTACTGCTGCGAGAAAAAGCTGGTGAAAAAAGAGAAGTTAAGAAGGTATTCAATATTAGCTGTTTGCACATATATGTGTGTCAAAAATGTACATACTCAGGACGCCAAAAAATGCACACACATTCTAAAAGACATTATCTATGTATTTCTTTTCAAAGTTGAATTATATTACAGCAGCAATGTGTAATATGATGTTGGCTCCAAAAGTGGTATTCATTTAATGAATACTTAGCAGCACCATGGGCTGCGATTTAGCTCAGTTGGTAGAGCGCCGCTCTGCAGTCCCTGAAGTCGAGTTCGTTTCCTAGCTCCAAAAACATGGGAGAAGAATGTGGCAGTCCACTGTCAAGACAATTGCAGAACAAATATCCATTGAAAACCCTGTAAGGGTTGCTATGAGATGGACATGACTTGACTGCACCTAACAACAACAACAACAAGCAGCACCCTGTGACAGGCAGAGCAGTCAAAGAAAATGGTGGGCTATGGTTGTTATCAGAGGAGGACAAGATCATTTTGAAGTGGTATTTGAAATTCGAGAATGTTGTGAAAGTACAACAAGAATGGAGGTACAAATATGCCAAAAAAAAATTGCACCAATTCATATTAAGTTTGAGTCACATGGTACTGTGTGTGATGTGCTCAAGAGAAGATCTGGGAGGCCTTGCACAGAAACAAGTATTGCTTCTTCTGCTACTATAACCACTTTGAATCTCTTGTAACTGCAGAATCAAACGTAACTTGTATTCACCTTTAGTTATTGCTCTATATTGAATATTACAATTTTAATGCAGTTGTTTCCATTTTAAAATATTGTATACATTTGTTGGCACCCTCTATATATAAAGCTTTGTATAACTTTACCTATACATAAAGCTATATAATAAAGTTATGCAAAGTGTAGATTTAGAAATTAAGTATTCTAGTTTATTCATTTTAGGAAAACATTTTCATAATTTCCTTTTGGAGATGCAAAGATTAAGACACTCTTCCTCTCTAGCTGATTGGCTTATATACTGCTCTCATAAAGCCCCGGTAACCTCATGCATCTTGAAGTACGTTCTTTTATATATAGTTTAGCTGGTTTTCCTTATATGTGAAACAAATTATCTTTTGTGTGAATGACATAACAGATTTTCATAATTGCTTTCAAAATATTTTATTATGTTCAAAATATTGATGATCTGAAGTAGTAAAATAGGATTATAATTGTGGTTGTCAAATGAGTTACTTATTCAAGTTATTTCTTCTTTTTTTAGTTTTTAATTTCAAGGAATTGACCTTATGTGTATTCAAAATATTTCTTTTATTGAAACTGGATCTCAGTGACTTTAAAGATGTTTGATGAAATGTTTTTTGTAGGAGACAATTAAAACATGCTCATAATATTTGAAATACAAAGAGCAATTATGAAAGTTTGAATAGGTCAGAGGAGTGAAATTTGTAAGAACATAGAGATAGTTATATCAAGAGAAAGAAAAGAAAGAGAAAAAAATGTCCTGGCATACTTCTCAAATCAGTTACAGTGCAGGATTGACCATTTTCTAAACTGAAGTAGAAAAAGCAGCAAATAATTTGGTATTGTTAGATGCCGTTGAGTCCGTATCGGACTCATAGCGACCCTAGTACAACAGGTAGCACTACTGGGTTTCTTTGCTATTCATAGGGTTTTTGATGTTTGCTTTTTGAGAGTGGGTCCTTCTCCCAAGCCTACAGCACCTGGTGTTCCCAGCTAGTCTCCTGTCCAAGTACTAACCAGGTCCAATCCTGCTTTGCTTCTGAGATCTGACTGGATCCAATGCCACAGTGGTATGGCTGCATGTGCAAACAATTTAAACTTATTCAAAATGTATTTTTGTAAGATCAGTTGAACACTTAACTCAGGCAAATAGAGACAAAGGATAGGAAGAAGCATAAGAAAAGACATAAAAAAGAAAATTAAAATAAAAAAGCATATTAAAAATGGAAGTACTACAGGGAAAGAAACAGAATGAAAAATATTAAAGTAATATCCATAGAAAAGAAGTCATGAGTATATCCAAATATTTAGCTATGTAACTGAAAAGTTTGACTTGAAATAGTGCCATCCTGATTAACTTACATGTTTTTGAAAACTGCAAAACTACCCTTTTGAAATGTTTTTAAAGTAAAATTTAAGTCTATAACAATCTAATTCTTAAATTTTTCAAAATGCAAATTTTTATCCATTTTCTTTCTATAATAATTTATTATTCTGTTCTCTGTCCTTAATTTTCAGAGGGACTATTTTAAGTCAACAATTGCTTTGAATATATTAGGATGAGCTAGTGGCTCATATTTTTAAGTGCCTAGATTCTAAACAAAAAAATTAATTGTAAAGTTGAGAAAGTGTACATCTATTTAAAGCAGAGATGACAGTTGTTGAGCATTGTGATGTATCTTCTTGACATGAACTGAATGAGGTAGATTAGTGACTGACACTAGCAATGTCAGAATTTACATTACAGCACACACAAACTCCATGGAAATATACTATTAGCACCAACGGTAAGCAGTGATGAGTAATGAGATAAAAATTGACAACATCAATAGTCATAAGCTCTCACAGTCAAGAATAATGAATGACATGCATGTACATATAGGGGATATTCATAGATATGTACATAATGAAACATTTTTTGTGATATTCATCAAAATTAAATTTTATTTGGCAATAAATTCTCTGAATACATAGGTGGTAAAATTTAATTTTTGTGCAGAATAAATATAGATTATTTTTGCTGCAAAAGACAATGATATCATATTATGATAATTATTTAGAAGTAGGGATGATCTGAAATATATGCTTTTCTTCCCCTACATGAAAAAATGACCCAAAATACCTATTTTTATTTTTAACTTTTTCTCTTTAACTTATGCTACCTAAATTAACCTTTTGCATACTTGATGTAGAAATTCTCTGAGCATTACATAAAAAAATGCTTTTCTTTTTATTGTACCTCTCACATATGTTAGAATTTCTTTTTTATAACTTAGAAAGGATGACATATCTTTCTCAAAATTTTCTTTGGAAATTAGAACTTCATCAAAGAAAAATGCATTGTGTCTTTCTAAATACTGTTTAGTTAGTGATTATTAAGCATGCAAAAAAATCTCCTGAATAATTTTAGTGTATGTTTAACAATGCTTTGAAAATCATTGTTATTATAAGAGTAAAATTTAAGACATTCTTTTGAGTGTATGTGCAGAATTCTTTGAATTGTACTGTTCATTTTCAGGAGACAGTCTTATATTTCTTTCCTATTTTCTTTCTTTCTTTCCTTTTTTTGGAAACAATATAACAAATATCATAGGCCTCTCTTGGTAGTTGCAGAGGCATATGTGGTCAACAAAAGAATTTCACTCAGTTCTGTTATATAGTACCCTTGAAGCATGAAACTCAGAAAGCTGATGTACAGCCAGAAAGAAAGAAAGAAAATAGTTTGGAAAAAGGCATGACTCACAAGATGTATTCATATGGCACACAGGCCAGCAATGAACAATGGCTAGCCTGTGTGGTGGCAATTGACAGCATGGCCCAAGGAGATACATTCTATAACCACTAGTACCCCTGAGTAGATCAAAATGAAAGATGATGAGAAAAGAATAGTGGCATCATATACAGGAAAACCAAAGAGACAGTCACCTTTTGGCAGCTAAGTAAAGTATATTACTGACTCTTTAAACAAAAAAGTCTGTGATGAATTCTTTCAATTTTCTCTCTATGGTGTGGTAGCTTGACTTCTAGACTATCAGAGAAAATGCATACTATTCATAGTGAGTTAATTTCAAATAAGTCATACATACACACATACAGATTTATCTTTTCTATCATTTACCTTTAGAATAAGATTAAATTAATAATTATTTAAAAATAAATCAGTCTACATTTGAAAATATTTCTTTAGTTATTTTTGTTCCTTTTTATTGGAAATTTTTAATGTACAACTTAATGGGTTTCATTATGACATGCATTTCATTGTGACATTTCCATATACTCATTTCATTGTACATTGCTCACATAACTTCCTCATGACCCTCTTCCCCTATCCCCATGCCCCACCAATGATCTCCTTTCTACTTGTATGTCTTTTTGTGGGAATATTTATCTATATACGTGCATCCCAATTTTGATTTAAGTCCAAACCTTTTTCTATAGTGATCTAACTTTGTACATTCTCAGCAGTATTACATGAGTGATCTAGTCCATTTACATTGTTGTCATCCTTTGTTATTATTGGTATTATTATTATTATTATTATTATTATTATTATTATTTCCCATACTAATAAAGTTATGCTATTTACATTGAGGTTGACCTCTCCCCTCTTCCTCTCTCCTCATTGGCCCTCCCCCCCTCCTGTCTTCTCCCATCGTCACTTCCCTTTGCTAGATCCCTCCTTCCTTCTTTCCACTCCTTAAATTGTCCCTTCTATGCTAAGTTTAATTCAGCTTTTTATTATGTTTCCATTTATGTATAAGATTTTTTCCTTGCCTTAAGTTTGATTCAGTGTCCACATATGAGTGAGAGATCAAGAAAGCAATTCCCAAAACAACAATAACCCAATATACTAGTAGGCAAAGAAACTGGACAGTTCTCAAATGAAGAAGCTTGTAAGGCCATGAAACACATGAAAAAATGTTCAATATCCCTAGCCATTAGGGAAATGCAAATCAAAACAACTCTGAGATTCCCCCTTACTCCAGTAAGAATAGCCAAGATCAATAAAACAAATAACAATAAATGCTGGTGAAGTTGTGTAGAAAATGGAACCCCCTTACACTGCTAGTGGGGTTGTTAATTGGTTCAACCACTTTAGAAATCAATAGGAAGGTACTTCAGAAAACTAAAAATAGGTCTGTCATATGACCCAACTCTACCACTATTGGGAATATACCCAAAGAGAGATGAGTCATCATACCACAGAGACACCTGCATTTCCATATTCAATGCAGCACTTTTCACTATAGCAAGAACATGGAATCAACCAAGTGCCCACCAACAGAAGAATAGATAAAAATATTATGGTACAAATACACAATGGAATACTACTCAGCAATTAAAAAAATGAATTAATGTCATTTGCAGCAAAATGAATAGAACTGGAGAAAATCATTTTAAGTGAATGAACACACGCCCCCAAAAATATTTCTTTAGTTTCATTGTTATATTCAGATATTTATGGGTACACATTAGCACAGATATACGCCTACTATACATTCTTTCTCTATTTATTTACAATGTAGAAAAAATATTAGTCTTTATACATAAAATATTAATCGCTTATGTGAGCCAAGATATAATTTTTGCAGTTACTTTGTGGCTGGCATTTATATATATGAATGTGTGTCATATGTTATATATATCTATGCAAATCATCATTCATTTTTCTATATTTGGTTTATAGATTTAATTTTCAATGAATCCATAGGCTATTTCAGTTATCCAGTTGCAAGGGACTAACTAGATACATCTGTTTTGGGCAAAACTGCAACTTTTGTTGTGAAAATCACATAAAAAGTAATGCATACAAAGTTAAATACGCTAACACAGAAATAAAAAATAAAGGAGTCATTTTAGAAATCTGAAAATGGAAAGGAAACAAGATAAATATGTTCATACATATTTCATAATTGAAAAACCATTATTTAGAATGTGAAAAGTGAAATATGTTTTCTACTTATTTAGAGGCATTTGAATAGCTCTACTTGTTCCTCAAAAAATATTCCCAGGATAATAAGTTTCATTTTAAACCCTGTTTTATAAAATATCTAATGCTGACATCACTCTCCACACTGGATCAATTATCTACTCTGAATAAACTTTAATTGAGCCATTTAAAATATGTGCAGCTGTTGTGAACTGAAATAGGCAGATAGTTTATCTCATTAGTATTAATTTAAATGTTCATGGTTTTGCACATTTTCATATGCACAGTGTATCTTTATAGTAATTCTTCAGTCATTTTTTTAAAAAGAATGAACAAACAATATAGACTGTGAAAAATACTTATCAGATGCCAGTGATTGTTTTCTGGAAGTATCAAAACTATTGAAAGAGCATTTGCTCCCCTATAACTTTTCAGCAGGCTTTGTAAATGATAATAACCTGAATTCTCTTTCATTCCTTTAATTTTGCAATTACTTATATTGTTAACCTGACATCTTTTAGGCACTTTTATTTTAGCCTATCTAATTTCAAATGTATTTACTCTAATGCACAAAGAATTTTGTGATGAATATTTGTTGAATTTAATAGGTGCATTTGCTTTTCTGTATTCTCAAAGGTAAAACAGAAATAAAGAAGCCAAAGTATTTCAAGTATTTCTCTTAATGTATATTTATATTGTGCAAGATGTTGTTGTTTTGGTATGGTTTACCTCTGATATCTAATCTTTAAGTGTAAAAGATTTTATCTTATTTTTTAATAATGTTAATGAGAAGTAGTGTTTTATTATTTGAAAGGGAAATGCTTTACTTCTACCAATACCTTTCTTTTTTATGAATACTCATATACATCAAAAGTATGTCCTCTTACAACACTGATTCTAGTCAAGGGCACATGTGTTTGTTTTCCTTTTAGTTATATAAGTAAATGAGTTCTCGTGAGTTGTATTTTGGCCTCACTTTTTTCTTATTTCACTTAAGACAAAGCACTGACAATGGATGCTAGCATTCCTGAACTTTAGGAAATATAACTGGTCTTGTGTTTAAAGTACATTTAATTTTACAATGGAAATCTCATGTATGAAGTCACTCGGACAAACATATCTCAGTGTGTGCCACTGATGAAACTTTAAGTGTATGTGTATGCAAATATCTAGGTATTTTGTACTGGTGACTTCATCCATAGCAGCATTCCTCTTGTTTTAATACTTCTGCATACTAACAATGAGCTTCCATGGCAGGAATCATTGTTTTTGTTTTCTTCTGGTCTTCTTTCTCCAATTCCCAACAGTGGTAAGATATGTATATATGTATTTTTGTGTATACATGTGTGTATATGTGTGTATATATGTGTGTATATATATTTGTGATATGTTTATTTTTAATATAGGTGCATTTGTACATAACATTAGAATGACTTCAGTGAAAAAAATAACACTATTAGGGAAAGAATATTTAAAATAATATATACACATACCTATATGTGTATATATACATATATGTGTGTATATGTATATATATGTATATACATATACATATATACATACATATATGTATATATGTATACATACATATATGTATATACATATACATATATACATACATATGTATATATGTATATACATACATATGTATATATGTATATACATATATGTGTATATGTATATACATGTATATACATGTATATACATATGTATATATATACACACACACATATATATCAGTAAGACAAAAAAGAAATCCTTCTAAGAGCTTATCTACCCATACTCAAAACAGCCTACAAAACACTGAAATATTTTGAGAAAAAAATACATTTGATTCAAATATGTTAAGGAGACACTGTTCCTTGAACTGGCAGTATTTAAAGAGCTTGGTTTCTGTATTTTGTGTTTCTACATCTAATTTTTTCAATGCCTGCAGCTGTAGCCCTGTGGCATCCGATCCTGTCAGATCTCAGAAGCTAAGCAGGGTTGGGCCTGGTTAGTACCTGGATGGGAGACCGCCTGGGAACACCAGAAGCTGTAGGCCTGGGAGAAGGACCCAGCAACCCCCTCTCAAAAATCAATCTGCCATTGAAAACCCTATGAACAGCAGAGAAGCACTGACAATAGTGTTTCCCCTGTTGTACAGAGGGTCACTATGAGTCGGATACTGACTTGACGGCACCTAACAACAACAATCTTTTCAAACTTTCTTCTTAAGAATCTGTGCCATGTGAAAATAATGAGTTGCCATTTATGAATGGGGAGAAGGGTTTAGCTCAGTTGGTAGTGCTGCTCTGTGCTCTCTGAGGTCCTGGGTTCAATCTGCAGCACCACAAAAATGGGAGAAGGACCTAGCAACCCACTTCTGAAACAATCCCAAAACAGTCAGCCATCGAAAACCCTATGAGAGTTATTATGAGTCAGACCTAACTCAATGGCACCTAACAATGACAACATTTATGAACCAGTCACTGTTAAGTACTTTTTGGTATTGCGTTCTCCAAACCACAAAACAGAGAGTTAGATATTATTATCCCCATCCCATCGGATGGCTAAGAGATCACCCAGGGTCACACACCTACTTAGTGGCAGATTCAGATTTCAAATCAAGGTTTATGCTGTAAGCATCATCACATGTGGCACATGCCAAAATCAACTGAGATCCACTCTGCCAGGATTTATGAGAGAAGCAATGACAGTTCAGATGGAAAAACACTGGAAATATATAGAGAATAAGAACATGGTTCTATATTTGATGAAGCACAAGTAAGTATTCTCTATTTTCCTCCTAAGAATCAACCATTATCCAAAACATCCAGAACTTCCAACTTATCTCCAAAAGTCTAACCATTCCATAAGGTATAATTTTTATTTAAATTTCATGGTAATATCTTACACAGTCCATATTGTTTGTTTATTGGGTGCCAAAGAATCAGATCCAATTCATAGTGACCCTATGTACAACAGAACAAAACACTACCCAACACTGTGTCATGTACAAGGTTTTTTTATGCTTGAGCCCAATGTTGCAGCCACTGTGTTTCTTCTTATTTTGAACCATGTCACATCAGCAAAAGGATATCCTAGGAGTATTATTCCATTCCTGTGATTAAAATTGACTCTACTTTGAGGAGACAAATCTTCTCTATTCATTTCTTGAATGCTTTCAAATCTAGGGGGCTCATTTTCCAGGACTATATTTGACAGTGCTTCTCTGGCACTTACAGGGTTTTCAATGGCTAATTGTTTCAAGAGTGGGCTATCAGGTCCTTCTCCCTAGTATATTTTAGTCTGGAAGCTCAGCTGAAACCTACCCATCATGGGTGGCCCTGCTGGTATCTGAAATACCAATAACATAGCTTTCAGCATCACAGCAACACTCAAGGCCCCACAGCATAACAAGCTGACAGACACATCAAGGTCCATATTATATATGGACTTATAAATGAATATACCATAAATATTATCAAGATTGATCACTAATGACATCAAATTGAGGAATAGACAAAACATTTTAGAATGAAATCCTTAGTACTGTGCTGAAATGAATAATTTATTTAGAAACCCATTCAGTAGGAGCTCTACTTCATTTTAGAAGACTAGATCTGATTCTCCTTCCCTTTTTCTTACAATGTATCCCTAGGTAAGCAGAATTTCTATGTATAGCAAAGTAAATACTAAATAAGCAAAAATCTAGTCAACTAAGTGTATAGAAAAGTTCAACTCATTTTATGAATTCGAATTAACAACAAAAAATGAAACTGCAATTTCATGTGTTTAAAAATAACATATCAAGCATTGTGACAAAATAATTTAATCACATTTACAAATTTGCTATGCCTACCATGTGTATACATTGAACTTAATGCTGCATTGAAATTTAACACTAACACATATAAATAAAGTACTACAAAGTTTTTTGTTGTTGTTGTTGTTGTTTTTTGCTGTACTGGGAGTTGAACCCAGGGCCTTGTGCCCACATTCTTTGCAAGTGCAGGACCACTGAGCTGCGCCCCAGCCCTTTTTTTTTTTTTTTTTTTTTAACTTTTTGAGACAGGGTCTCACTAAATACGCAGACTGCCTCTGGTCTCGAACTTGCAATCCTCCTGCCTCCACCTCCCAAACCGCTGGGATTACAGGCATGTGCCACCACACCCGGCCTACAAAGTTATTTTTAAGTCTAGTGTAGCCTTTGGAGACAAATTTCTGAATTTTAAAAAATTTAATTAAAATGAAGATTCATATTTTGCAATGCAATAACATTTTCAAAAGTGTAAATTTACTTCAACAACTCTTTATAGATCTTTAGAAGCTCATATCAGGAAACCATTCCATAAAATGGTTTCAACTTAATTGTGCTATAAGCATTAACATAATCAGTTCCACTCAGTATCTTCCATTTCCTCAAGAAATGATAAATTAGTTAAACCAGGCCCGGTGGCGCATGCCTGTAATCCAGGTGGCTCCAGAAGTGGAGGGAGGAGGATCGCAAATTCCAGACCAGAGTCAGTCTGCGTAATTTAGCTAGACCCTTTCTCAAAAAGTAAAAAAAAAAAAAAAAAAAAAAAAAAAAAAAAAAAAAAAAAAAAAAAAAAAAAAAAAAAAAAAAAAAAAAAAAAAAAAAAAAGGACAACGAAATGACAAATTGCTTAGAGTCAAGAGAAAACAATTTTAAGAATGGTCTCACAAGCCTTTCAAACTTCTGCAGGCTATGTAATCATTATATACACGCTTAGTCTGCTCATTTTCAGTAGAAATGTTTAAAATAATTTGATCTTATGTGTAGAAATATAAAAGAAAGAAGAGACTAATTTTTTTTCTAAAATATGGATAAAATATCTTAATGAAAGGAAAATTTCCTGATATCAATTATCAGAATAACAAAATGCAATCCATATTTGTGTGTTATTATTGACTTAAACATTTAAAAGTAGTTCACAACATTAATGTATGTGGTAATAAGAAAACAGATTTGTTGTGGCTAATTCTTGTTCTGCATCATTTTAACAGAATGGATCTGTCAGGCAGATGAGCTTGGCTAATAATGAAAAATGAGATAGATTTCACCAACAATAAGAAGTAAAATGAATAAACTTATTTTGGGATGTTGCATAGATAAATGTATATATATATATAATATATATATATCATATATATACACACACACACACATATACACACACATATATGCACACATACATACATACACATACATACACATACATACATACATACATATGTACACACATACATAATACATACATATATGTATAAAATACATATACACATACATTAATCTATAACTCAAGCAAATATTGGCTGAAATTATTTGAGGTGAGTATCAATGAATCACATAGTTGAAATAGTACCATAAAGCCACAATGCCTGTCTTTAATTGAGCAATTTAGATTAAAAAAAAAAAAACCTATATGTAGGCATGCAGTGGTTAAAAAAATATAAATGTAAAGACTCAGTCTTATACAGATCCAGACAAAACACAAATCAAATTAAATACTTGAATATAAGATCTGTAAAACAAAATTAGTTGTAATGCTGGTAACTACACAGCAAATACTTGTCTAATCTTCAAAATTAATGGGAAGAGGACATTCAATTTATTCAATTTTTAAATTGAATATTCAATTTTAAATGTATTTGATTGCTTACACTTCCTAATGCCATTATTATATAAAGGTGATATGATTATTTCTTGACATTAAAAGGTAACATTTTATTAAGACTGCACAGATTATAAATTACATCTATTTGTATCCGAAGTATTATCACTAAGTTTAACATAAAGAAAGTGTATTTGTTCCTGTCTTTGTAAACACAGAACTTGTTATGTAGCTTTGGATTTCCAGATAGAGGTGTCATTTCTAAGACCCATCCCTGGAGGATTAGATAATTAATTCTACTGAAAACCTGGGTCTTCACTTTGCTGTTATTAAACATACATTTTGCTTATTTTAATGAATTCTCTACACTTATGAACTGCTTCCACTGAAAGTTTAAATTGGATGTGCTCAGATAAAACTCATAAAAACATTTTTCAATAAGCATTTTTGGTTACTGGAATTCAGAGTTCAACTTTATATCTCAATAAAATCATGGGGAAAAATGACATCACGACAGCATATTTGCTTTTCAGCTTTTGTTCAATTTTGTGTTCATTCCTTATAAAACTCCATCTAGAAACACATGTGAAAGTTTAAAAATATTTTATTGATTTAAAACCAGGCAAAGTCATGGGTATATTATGAATGTGGAATTCTAAATTGCAAGCAAGATTTAGGATGAGATGCTACTTTTTTCTAAATAACCAGTCATAATATATACTTGGGGAAAATAATATAAGTTTATACTAACATCATAGTGTATTAGAAGCAAAGTAGAACAACTCATAACAGCCCGTAGTCTTTTACAGATGTTGAATTAAATGAACAATATCCTTATGAGAAAAGAAAATCTTAATGAAGTTTTAATAGTAAGAATGGCTGATAAAATCTATAATTTAATACAGTATATTAGATGATATATAGGGATAGATAGATGTTTAAATAGGTAGAGAGATAATGGATAGATGGAAGGATTAATTGATGGATAGAGAATTATACACACAGGAGGAGGAAGAAGGATCATTTAGCATGGTTTTGAGACTTCCATTAGTTGACATTGGATTTATATTACCTATTTCAATGACCTAGAAAAAGTGCAACCAGAGTGTCCTTGGGAGCAAGGATGGCTAGAATTCATCTTACATATTTTGGACATGTAGTCAGGAGGGTCCAATCCCTGGAGAAGGACATAATGTTTGGGAGAGTGGCAAGTCAACAACAACAAAAAAAAAAAAATGGAAAACCCTCCGCTAGATGGATTGGCACAGTATCTGCAACAATGGGCTTAAACATATGTAAGATTGTGTGCCTGGCACAGAATTGGAGAGTGTTTTGTTCTGCTGTATATAGGGTTGCTATGAGCTGGACCTGGCATGATGGCACTTAACAATAACAACACTTCAGAGATGAAAAATATTAGGTAATTTTGAAGGTGTTTGTGTTTTTAAGAAATTTAAATTTTAGAGCAAATGCAGTGTATAACTTACAAAAATAGCTTTAAATAGACTCCTCTAGTATGATTGGGAAAATGTCATATTTCACATATTTTTCAACGGGACATTTCTTAGCCACTAATCAATAATATGCCTGCAGCTAAAGCCCTTTGGCAACTCATCTTGTCAGATCTTGGAAGCTAAGCAGGGTCAGATCTGGTTAGTACTTAGATGGGAGACTGCCTGGGAACACCAGATACTCTAGGCTTGGGAGAAGGACCCATCAACTCACTCCCAAAAATCAATGTGCCATTGAAAACCCTATGAATAGCAGAGAAGCACTAATAATAGTGTTTCGCCTGTTGTACATAGGGTCACTATGAGCCGGATATTGACTAGATGGCACCTAACAACAACAACAATCAATAATATAACTATCATTTTAAAAATTTCAGGGATCCTAGTTATTATGTTATGAGGGCCTAATTATTATCTTATTTCTTCTGCACTAAGGCCAAATTATGTGTGGAAATATAAGTTTATTAAGCTTTCTCTGGTATAAAATGTTGACAGCTCAATGCAGAGAAAATTATTTCTGGAGTATCAGGTGATTTAAAGTTAGTCTGCATTTTTCCATAGACACTGGTGTGTTCTCATAAATAATGGAACATATTTAGGTCTGAGATGATAGTAGAGGCGATGGATCCAGAGGTCCCGCTTGCCTTGCCACCCCTTCCTGTTTCTCACTTCTCCTCTTACCTACTTCTGAAACTTTGTATCAGAAATATTTTCCTCTCTTTTCCTACTCCCTCCAATCTTCTCTCCTTCCCTTTCTCCATCCCTCCCTGCCGCCCCCTTTCTCCCTACCACTTTCCCTTGCTTGCTTGTTTCTTCCACCTTTTCTTTTTCAGTTCAAGATTCAGGGTATAACCTTGTTCTAGACTGCAGTCTTGGACCACAGGTGTGTGGTCAATCACAGTTCATGGCTAAAATACAAATGCAATATACTGGGAGCACGGGCTAAGTTTCACCTTTGTTTATCTGTAATCCCAACATCTTTTAAATTTAGCATCTTATTCTTCACTGGCCTCATATTGTCACTTAACTGTATCCTTCCAAAGGCCATTTACAAGTCAATAAAATCAATATGTACGTATTATGTATGGTTGAATCTAAAATGTTCCCCAAAGGTCATTGTTTGAACATTTGGCCTCCAGTTGGTGGCACTGTCCTGGGAAACTATGGAG
>VMDO01009721.1:40000-42500 GCA_007922755.1 Pedetes capensis
TTTCTATCAGTCAGTATTTGTGTAGAAAGTGAAGCTGGAGTTTGGCAGGTATGAGAGAATTCCTTAGACATCTCCAAAAGACAGTGAATGCTGAAAGGTTAGACGATTTGAACTATGTTATCCTAATAGCATTATGTCATTGTTTTTTCATGCTAGTATTTTCATAAACTCTAGTTCTTCAAGAACACAGTTTCTAAAATGAGGGTATAGTCTCAGTGAGCACTGATTTGCCTGTGACACAGTCACTGGGACGCACAGTCTTCTATAGGTAGAATTTTCAGCAATGACGTACAATTGTGGCCCTTTCCTTCTGTGCTAAAGCATGCAAGATACTCGAGAATGGCCTCTTCGGAAAAAGGAGCAGGTAAATTCTTTTGAAATCTTACCATCTACATTAACGGGCCCTTTAAAACTCCACACATGCTTCAGTTTGATGTTTTGAACCAAATGAGACGACAGCAAAATCAGAAAGGAAAAATAGCACCGAAGTGCAGATTGCCCCTGGAATCTCGTTCGAGACACTGGAGCAAAATTAACACGCTGGAGCCATCTTCTGACTGCACCGCACTGCGGCATCCCACAATGGACGCTGTGCTAATAAGTTAGGGGCCAGGACTTGCCACAGACGCGTCAGGTTTTTCTGCGGTCTTTCTTCTCCCTAATGACCTGCCTTAAAATGGACTCCACTTTGGTTCTCTTCTGTCACCTCTCCCTCTTTTCGAAAAGAGACAATGCAATTATTTGGATTTGAGTTTCATTTGTGATCGTCTCTTTACAAAAGGAGCTGTCTGTGTCTACACAAGCAAAGAGATCCTGTGAGAGGAGGCGATTACCCAGAATTTCAAGCCACAAATTTGATAAACTGAACAAAATCCAGATCTTCTATTGAGAGGGGAAGGGGTTGATTTGAGTGACTCAGACTGAGAGATTTCGCTAGCTAATCACTGTATTGAAGAAAAACAAATTGAGGAAACAAGTCTTATTTTAGACAATTCTTTCTATTCTACAGCGTGTCTAATTTCATAGGTGGTTAAGAGCCATTTAAATGTGTATAAAGAAAAGACCACAAAGAAGTATGTGGGTGTAACAGGGGCAATAAAGACCAAAGTTAAAAAGCATAGTTTCTGTTTAGTCTCCCATACTCGGGGCCACAACTGTGGCTGGCTAACCTTTGCGAAATAAGCGAATTTAGTTTTCGCCAACATTCAGAATAGATCCATATTGGCATAATCCACACCCAGAGAATGTTTACTTGAACTCTTCCCTGCCTGATATACCTGTAAAAAGTGAGACCTGAGAGAAATACACACAAATGTGCCCTTTAGGATCTTGTGACCCCAGCAATATATTCCCCTTTATGATTGCAAATATTTAATCATTTTCTATGCACACACGGCATCTATAAAATGTTTTTCATTATATTTCTATGAAATGCAGAAAATGTCACCATTGTGAAAAGAGTGCCGTTAGAAACTATTGATGAGCAATAATCTACATAAAATATGCCCACTCTCTCCACCTACTGACATGCTTTGAGCTTATAGGGAATTTTTGGAAATAATATTAAGATAGCATACCTGTTGTCACATGATATTTTATCTATCAAAAAGGTATCTTATTTGCTTTGTGTATGAGACAAATATTAATATTGTATAAAAGGTAGATTTTAAAAAACAGTTCAAATTTTTCAGGTTTTAAATATTCACTAATCGCCAATAGCATGTCTACAACTTGGAGCTCTAAGAGTTTCTTCCTTCCTCCCTCCCTTTCGTCATCATTTGCTTTCCTTTCCTTGATATTTTATAAAGTTGTTTTTAATGCTGCAAGAAAAAAAATAAAACTCTTGATAATGAGTGTTAGGGAGTATATATATATATATATATATATATATATATATATATATTAGAAATGGTCTTACCATTTTCCTTATAGCTTGTGTTAATATAAATATATACCAGTGCATTTTCTAATGGTGAAAAGATTTTAAAACAATGGCATAAAGCACTGAATTTAACGTTAGTTTACTTTATCTGTATATTTTAATGATTCCCTGTCCACTGTGGTTTGCCTCAGGAGTGCAAAAAAATGCTCAGAAAAAGAAGTTTCCCAGCACTGGTGGCTGAAAAAGCTTTTTAATTTCTTTTTCATGAAAGTTTTAGTTCTTGCTGTATAGGTGTACTAAGACACAGGAAAGAATAGGAGACTGTATCATTAATTTAAAAAAGGGAACTGTTATGTTTGAGGAAATAAAAAGACTGAAAGTTAATTAACAAACTGAGTGGAAAAAATAACATCCTCTAAAATTTTATAGAATGTAAATTTATAACCATCTGGCCATAAATTGCTGATGTTGATGAGTAGCAAGTGAAGTTTGTATGCACAGCCTGGCTTCAGTGTCTTTGGGAGGGGTGAACTTGGCATGACTTTTTGTTTATTTGCCCTGGCCTTGGTTTTTTTTTTTTTTTTTTTTTTAGCATTACATGACCTGCTCTGTGAAAGA
>VMDO01009721.1:45000-52035 GCA_007922755.1 Pedetes capensis
CTAAATATGGCAGTCATTACTGCGAGTGAGAGGTCTATGGCAAGAACAGGAACAGGTATGGAAAGATGTACATAAGGTGCAGCTCAATCTTATTAAGTTTTGAATAACTCTGGTGAGTAGCTATCCAAACATGAATGAGAGACAGCACATGTCACTGGAAAATGAGGGGTGGGCTGGGCTGCTCAATCCCAGCAGCACTTCCCAGCACCAATGTACTTGTTTCCAGGCAGCTTTCAGCCACAGAGTTCTCCCCTTCTACTTCCAGAAGTGCTGTTCATTGGTAATGAAAGGCCTGCCTTGAATTGTAGTAAGCACAGAAACAGGTGTAGACCCCAAGGATCCATTAATTACCTTAAGCAGCAGGAGCTGCCTAGCACCAAATCCCAGGATAAGCAATGGGAGGAGCATTTTAATTTATAAGGCTGAACATAGCTTGGGGGAGAGAAGATAGAGCACTCAGCCTCATTCGAGTGAAACAGCAAATACATGTCAGGTTATGGGTGGCCATTGTCAGGCAGACAATACCATGACCCAGGACTGTGCAAAGCCAGGCTATTAGAGGGGGCCATGGGGACAGTAGAAAGAACACAGGCTGGGACACTGAGCCAGATACATCCTTTTAAAGGGGGCTATTTTATTTTGGAAGCTAAGCAGGGTCAGACCTGTTTAGTACTTGAATGAGAGACTGCCTGGGAACACCAGGTTCTGTAGGCTTGGGAGAAGAACCTGGCAACCCACTCCCAAAAATCAATCTGCCATTGAAAACCCTATGAACAGCAGAGAAGCACTGACAATAGTGTTTCATCTCTTGTATGTACGGTCGCTATGAGTCTGACACACCCAATCAATGGACCGTAATAAGTCAGTGCTCCACTAAGATAGAGAAGTGTGGCTTCCTGAGGCTTCTTTCAGTAAATAATGGTCAAAATAAATAAAAATGTCTATATTAAGTAAAAAAATGAAAAAAATTAACTTTGCCACAATTTAAGAAAGGCTTAAAAATAGGTAGAATCCACATGCCAATGTAGTTAACTCTCCACAGCCAACATAATAAAACTAAGTTTTGTTCTCCAAATAGAAATAATATTCATTTAATCCGTAATTGATTTATGGAAAAATTGTTTTGTTGTTATTTGTTGGGTGCCATTGAGTCAGCTCTGATTCATTGTGACCCTATGAACACTACCTCAACACTGTGTCATGCACAGGATCTTTTTATGTTTGAGCCCAATGTTGCAGCCACCATGTTTCTTCTCATTTTGAGTCACATCACATCAGCAAAAGGTTTCCCATCATTAAGATTGATCTCTTCCTTAGTCATCTTTTAAATGCCTTCCAACGTGAGGTGTTCATTTTCCAGCACTATATTTGACTGTGCTTCTCTGCTATTTATAGCAGAACAAAATTACTATGTAAAAATTACTGTGTTAAATGTAGAAGGCCATTGCTGTGATTTGTGTCCTCCCAAAACTTCCTGTGTAGGGATCTTTGTCCCAACAGTGACAGAACTAGAAGAGGGTGTGGACTTTTAAGAGATTAGGCCTAGGAGGAGGACCTTAGGTTATTAAGGGTGTGGCTTCAGAAGTAATTCTCTTGATATTCCTCTGTGGTTCTCACTGAGATGTTAGAACTCTCACTGAGAGGTTAGAAAAACTTAAGGTTAGACCCACCAGCCTCTCCCTCTCCTTCCCATTAGAGATGTGACCACTTGCCCCAACACATGCTTCCACCACTACCATCCACCATTCACTATGAGGTCCTCACCAGAACTGAGCTCAATGCAGACATCATGCTCTTGAACTTCTAAAACTTTGAGCTAAGTAAACCTCTTTTCTTATTAAGTTGGCTTCCTCAGGTACTTTATTGTATTAACACTAAACTGACTAATAGAGCCATGTATATTTAGATTGGATAGAATAATATTGCAGAGAAAATTTGCATCAAGCAAATGAGCTAAGACATGCATGAGCTAAGATGGGCAGAGAGGCAGGATTATCATACAATTAGCAGAGCAAGTTAGGTTTAAAAGGTATAAATCAGAGTCATTGGAGTTGGGGATAGAGAGAGGAAAAATTACCACATGTTCTTGGTGTGTGACTGCAGAAACTTCATTCAGAAAGAGTTGTATTTGAGGTTGGTTTTACTTAGATTTGGTTGGTGGAGCAGGTAGTCTTTGTGGAAAGAACAAGCAAAATGTTTGAGCAAGGTTCGATGTCTAGACTTGCCAATAAGTCAGGGCTTGTATGTCAATTGCATGGCCCTCAGGTTGAGTACTCCCTTAACCCTTACACCCTTACACTTACTTGCCTCACCCTAATATTAGCCGTGTAGTAGGTTGATCCAAGAAGATAAAGTTTCTTACCATGAACCAGGCACTTTACTCATATTATCTCATTTTATTCTCTGACTTTTGAAACAACACTGTGAAATAAAAAGAAGAGATAAAATAAGAATTTTATAGAGTTTAAAGTGACCTTTCTTTCCAAAACTCATATATTTTTCAATATTAAAATAAACTGTCTGCTTCAACACCTATCTTATTTAGATAGAAACATATGCCAACCCCCAAATAGAAATTTAATACATGTAGCATTGTTTATTTACTCTGGTTGAAGTAGAAATATATACTGGAGTCGAACAACTCCAGGGTTAATTTATTTGTTTTATTCTCTACCCACTTATGTACCATATCAAATCACTTCCCATCCTACTAATACTTATAGCAAAAGTACTTAAAGAAGCAAGTTTGAAAAACTCTGCATTCTTTCCTTACTTTGTGCAGCAAAATTTGAGTATCCAGTATGTACTAGGAAACATAGTAGGAGGGTCTAAGCTCCTGCTTCATGGTATTTACAGAGTAGCTACAAGTACACATCAGGTAAGGGCATCATGAGAATGGGGCCAGAACTGAACAACCCCCTGCTTGAGTAGTGCAGTTCATTAATACCATTGGAAATTTTTGATTTGCTATTTGTTTGTTTTTATTAGAATGGTGATGAGCTTACAGTGCTGCTCAGGTATATTGCAAGTTCACCATCCCTAATTCAAAAACCAAATCCAAAATTTTCCAAAATCTAAAATTTTTTCAATATCAACATGAGGACATGAAAAGGGAAGCTCCATACCATGAAGCCTGCAGCTGTAGCCCTGTGGCAGCCGATCCCGTCAGATCTCGGAAGCTAAGCAGGGTTGGGCCTGGTTAGTACCTGGATGGGAGACCGCCTGGGAACACCAGAAGCTGTAGGCTTGGGAGAAGGACCTGGCAACCCCCTCCCAAAAATCAATATGCCATTGAAAACCCTATGCACAGCAGAGAAGCACTGACAATAGTGTTTCCCCTGTTGTACAGAGGGTCGCTATGAGTCGGATACTGACTCGATGGCACCTAACAACAACAACCATACCATGAAACATTGTTTCATGCATAAAATTATTTTGGATTTTGTATCAAATTGTCCTTAGTCTCTTTCTCTCTCATACACACATATATTAAATATATATATGTGTATACATACATATACATATATATTATATATATGCGGTATATATGCCATATAATGAATTTTATGTTTACACTCAGATCCATTCCCAATATATCTCATTAAGTACATATATAAAAATATTCCAGAATCTAAAACAATTGAAAATCTAAAACACTTCTAGTTCTAAGCATTTTGAATAAGGAATGCTCAATCTGTCATCTTTTGTTGTTTTTAGGTGCCCTTGAGTCCAGTCCGACTCATAGTGACCCTACATATAACAGAACAAAACACAACCCAACACTGTGCCATACACATGATCTTTTTTATGTCACTCTTGCAGCCACTGTGTTTCTTCTCATTTTGAGTTGTGCCACATCAGCAAATGGAGGTCCCAGGGACTCTACTCCATTCCCATAATTAAAGTTGACTCTACTTTGAGGAGGCAACTCTTCCTCAGTTGTCTTTTGAATGCTTTCCTGCCCGTGGGGCTCATTATCCAGCACCATATTTGGCAGTGTAGCTCTCCTATTTATAGGGTTTTCAATGGCTGATTGTTTCAAGAGTGGGCTGGCAGGTCCTTCTCCTTAGTTTGTCTTAGTGTGGAAGCTCAGCTGAAACTTTTCCTCTGTGGATGGCCCTGCTGGTATCTGAAATACCAGTAGCGTAGCTTTTAACATCACAGCAACATGAAAGACTCACAGCACTACAAGCTGACAGATGTGGGGGAATCTGTTATCTAGAACTATAATATGGGGTTATGTTGTTGTTGTTGTTAGGTGCCATCGAGTCGGTATCCGACTCATAGTGACCCTCATAGGGTTTTCAATGGCTGACTGTTTCGGGATTGCCTTGGGAGTGGATTGCCAGGTCCTTCTCCCATATGGGGTTATGGGTTATGGGTTAAAAGGGGTTATGGTAGAAAGAGAAAATTAAAATTGTAATTAAGAAAATATAACAATCTGAGTGAAATATGTCCTAAGTCAATTAGAAAGAAAAAGGATGAAAAAGGATGAACCTCAATCATGGTAAGAAGGTGGTTTTTTTCAATGATAGCCTAATTGGTAATAACTAATTAGATTGTAATTCAAAAGAAAAGGTGAATTTTTCATCAAAGGTAGAATTATGGAAATGGAAGGTTCTGATAAACATGGTTTGTTTTTTATATTTTATTTGTTTTATATTTAAGAAAATTCTAAATATTTTTTCTTATAGACACACCTCCTTCAGTTGACATCAAATGCACTTCAGTTCTAGAGACTTATAGATATTCTTCAGTACAATTAGGAATGTTGTCAGTGCTGGCCATGTATGCAACCCACATCAAATCATCCAGTACTATTTCCAAAACCTCTGCGTTGTTTTAATGGCTTTTGCTCCAGGAGCTCACAGTCCACTGGAGGACAGAAGCAGTCAGTAAAGCATTCCAATACAATATGGAAAGTCTATAATCAAGAGTGGAATAAAATGTTCTGGCCACAGGTGTTTTAAGGTGCTGTCAAGTCATGTCTGATTCATAGCGACCCTACGTACAACCGATGAAACACTACCCAACAGGGTGCATGCCTGGCACTATTGTCAGTGTTTCTCTGCTATTTATAGGCTTTTCAATGGCAGATTGTTAGGGGCGAATAGACTGCTAAGTTCTTCTTCCAAGCCTACAGCACCTGGTGTTCCCATGCATTCTCCCATCCAAGTAGTAACCAGGCTCAACCCTGCTTAGCTTCTGAGATCTGACAGGATCTGATGCCAGGGTGGTACGGTTGCAGGCCACAGTTAGGAAGAGAATGTCAACCCTACGTAGGGAGCCAGAACAGACTTCACTGAGGAAATAACATAAATATCTGTTGTTAAAGGATAAGAAGTAGGCTATCGGGCAAGGAATTTGATTTTTTAAAATAAAGGTTTTTATGCGTGGAGACAGAAGCACCAAAATTATGGAAGTGCAGTAGAAAATTGAATGCTTAAGGACTACTAGAAAATAGTCTTGAGTTGCTCAAACATAATGCCTACAGTCTAGAGTCATGAAAAGAATCCTGGTAATTCAGGAGGGGTAGGATCATAGAAGACTCATGCACTGTGTTGATGAACATTCTTTTTAAATCATTGTAGGAACAAAAGAGTTAAAGATTTTTGAGCAAGAGTGTGATGATTAGATTTTTGCATTTATGTGTGTATGTGTGTAGATATCCACATTATGGAGAATGGAATGAATGGAAAAATAACTAGAAGTACAGAAATAGAAAACTGTTATATAATTAAGTCAAGAGAAATAGACATTATGAATTAATCTGAATACATGTCAATAGTCCAGTTTCAGTCAATATGGACCAAGACTCAAAATGAATTTACCATTCAAAGGAAGGAAGAAGTTTGGACACTAATTCTTGGTAATTTCTAACACAATTTTGAAAGAAAATATGAAAATATTCATATCAAAGTGACTAGAGAAAAGGCATTTGTAAGACAGAGAAAGTAGTAAAAAAAGACTGAGGAAGATCAAGTCAAGTTAGAAATAAAAACATTCACTGAATTTCTAGAGAATGAGATTTTGATTTGGATTTGGATTTTTTGTAATTATATTCCATAGCAATTTTTGAAGAGTGGTCAAAAGAAAACCGCATTTCAAAGGATCTAATAATCAATGAGAAGCAAAGAGTGGAAGCTTAAAGCATAGCAGAGCTGAGCACCATGGCCCAAGCCTGTAATAGTGACTCAAGAGGCAGAGGCAGGAGGATCATGAACTCCAGGCCAGAGGCAGCCTGCCCAATTTAGCAAGACCCTGCTTATAAGTTAAAAAAAAAGAAAAAAAGTTAAAAAGGGGCTAAGTATGCTGCTTAATGGTAGAACACCTGCCCAATATGTGCAAAACCCTGGGTTCAACCCCCAAGCACCCCCCTCCCAAATAAAAAGAAGCAGAGCAGAGACTATCATTCAAGCTCTTTGAAGACTTGGGCATCAGTATGAAAGTAATTGAGTCAGAATCATATGGACATTAAGGAAGGAAGTTTTTTAGGGTGGAAATGTTTAAGGAATAAAAGGAAAGAAGATAGAGGGAGTTTGAAAAATAAAAGAGAAAGTCTAGCTTATTTTTCAAGATCTGGTAGAGATGAAGATTCTGAGTTTGTGTACACAAAGAACCAAGGACAAATGTAAAAGTTCATTTCACATGTATATATTATGGAGATAATGTCCCTAAAGAGGATGAGAGAAGTAACTGCATGGAGTAGGTACTCAGAATAATTGAATCTTGAATGAATACTAGAAAATTTGGGGGTTTTAATTACCTTTGTTTTCCATTTTGTCTCTTATCATAGTCATATGCTCACTATACCAAGAAAGCAATATTGTTAAGCGCCCTCAAATCAGTATCCAACTCATAGTGACCCTATGTGTAACAGGTGAAACACTATTGTTAGTGCTTCTCTACTATTCATAGTGCTTTTAATGGCAGATTGATTTTGGGGAGTAGGTTGCTGGGTCCTTCTCCCAAGCCTACAGCACCCAGTGTTCACAGGCAGTCTCCCATCCAAGTACTAACCAGGCCCGACCCCGC
>VMDO01009721.1:52135-75698 GCA_007922755.1 Pedetes capensis
AACAAAAAAAGAAAAAAAAAAAAAAAAAAAAAAAAAAAAAAAAAAAAAAAAAAAAAAAAAAAAAAAAAAAACTTTAAGTATAGTGATAAATGTTTTGAGGTAGCCTCTCTATGGAATGAGAAATCTATGTACTTTAAAGAAATGAAAGTGTGCTGAGCACAGTGGTCCATGCCTGTAATCCCAGTGACTCAGGAGGTTGAGGCAGGAGGATTGTGAATTGTAGGCCAGAAGTACCCTGTGAAACTTAGCCAGACCCTATCTCAAAATAAAAGGTAAAAGGAGGGATAGGTGATGCAACTTGGTGTTGGAGCACCCCGGGTGCAATCCCCTGAGATGAAGAAGAAGAGAAGGAAGAAGGAGAAGGAGAAGAAGAAGAGGAAGAGGAGGAGGAGGAAGTTGTAGTTTTTGAAGATGATGATGAAGTTGGAAACCTTGCATTATATTTAGGTTCATCTACACTGGCCCTGTGACTTTCTCTAACAACAGCAGCAGCCCAGGTACAGGAATCCAAATAGTAGATGAGTACATACGGAGAAGTCCAGAGATGCTTTTCCAGAAGTTATCATGAGTATCAATGACATGACAGTTGAAGTCGTTGACAATTTTGTCAATCCCAATCAATGGACAAAGTAAGTTAGATAAAAGATGACTGTAATTTGGAGAACAAAGAGGAGTTGAAGACTAGAAGATCATAATGAGGTTAAACAATAGATGTGGCTGAGATAAACAAGGAGCAAACAGTAATAGAATGATAAAAAATTGCAAACAAAGTAGGTTTAGGGGGTTAAAAATTTGATAGTAGAAGAATTATGAGAGAATGGGACCAACTAGAGGTGTTTGTTTGTGTATATGCTTCTTGTTGCTTCCATCACCATCAACATTTTTTTTTCTCCATCAGTCATATATAAATGTCTTCACATGATGATGAGAACAGCAAGGGAAAGTATAGCATTTTCCAGACTTTTGATATGGCCAAGATTCTTTCAAGCCAGAAATGATTCACAACAGAATCCAGAGTACTTATTCCCAGGACTGGATTATTTACTTTTATCTTGATAGAGGGAAAGATCCAATATCAGAATTTAAATTCTGTGTCATCTTCCAATTGACTTTTGCTATTTACAACTTCTTGTCATCCTGTCTGAAGTAAACATATGCAGGGACTTATGTATCTTTCCCTGCTGTCTTTGTATCTTAGCATAAATAAGTTTCTGTGTATAAGTAGGGTAAAAAGAAGGGACAAGAGTAGGCACAGAAAACCAAATTAATAAAACCAACACATTTGTTTTATAAAAGAAGTGCAATTGAAAATACGAGTATGCATGAATATACTTAAACTAATAAATAGAAAATAATTTTAGCCTTGAAGTCAGTTAGCTTGCTCCTTGTGCTAACTTTGTCAGTATTATTTGTCTGATATTTAATAGCTTACTAAGTATATTGGGAACTCAGTAACTCAATTCTTAAAGCAACAATTTTACTAGTTTTATCTTTAAGCTGCGTATCTGTTTATAAATTCTATAGCAGGTTGTCTGTTTGTTTTAAAAAGCCAAGAGTTGATTTTTCATCAGTTTCTTAACTTTACTGAAGAACTCAACCGTCTGGCTAGGTTCTCTCTAATACGTTATTATATATAGCATTTAAAATATATCATTTCTTAGTTTCTCCTTGAAGTTCTTCATATTTTTCTTATTTTATATTTTGAAGATATTATTAGCATTGTAAAATGTGAATTGTTATGTGATCTTGGTAAATTGAATCTTTTATCCTTATTTATTTCTGCTGTTTATTTCCAGCAATGCTCTTTTCCTCTAAAGTCTACTTTGTAGGACAATAATATAGGATACTAACTTTCTTTTGCTTAGTATGTATTGGTAGGTATTCTTTAGGAGACTATAGATATAATTATATCTTTCAATTAATTCTGACATCTTTGTCTTTTCATTTTAGAATCTAGTCTTTTTATGTTTATTATAATTGATAAATTTAAAATGATTTCTACTATTTCATGTTGGGCTTTTTATTTACTCTCTTTTCTATGTGTCATTTTTCTCCTTTCTTCCTTTTTTAAAAAATTGATACAACATTTTTATTGATGTTTGATTGCTTTTTTTTTCCCTTCTCCCAAGATCCCACAGGTTTCCATTCTATGATTTTGGAAGTTATACACTGTACTTCTATTATGTTAGTCATTATCTCCAAAATATTGAGCATATTTAACTTTGTTGCATCTGTAAGGGCTTCCATGATTGTCTCAGCCCACTAGTAAGCATAATGGTCATATACATCCTAGAGAAATTTCTATGACAAATACTTTTTCTTACTGATCAAATACCCCCAAGCTCAGAATGTGTAGATTTATAGCAGGTAGTACTTTTTCCAAAGTAATCTTGCATTATTATTGTTGTTATGAAGCAAATATAAATATAGAAGCTGATTGTTCACTGGGAGTGTAGCAACTCCTCCAGGAGCCTGAAACTCTTGGTTCTTGCATTGATCCAGCAAATTTTTGAAACTGAAGGCACTTTCTGCCCTCACCGCCTCTGGTGTCTTTCCAGCCAGAGGATCTCAAACTATCCCTCAGGCTGTGTGTGCTTTGTGATTTTTCTCCTGTGACATTATGTATGAAAAAGTTTGACATGCCTTGATTTGTTTCACTTATTCCAGATACCTGATGGTACAACTACCTTACAAATATTTAAATTATGAGTATGAAATTTGGGATCATGTAAAGATAAAGTAAATTAAAAATCTATATGTATTTTAAGATTATCAATTTTTAGTATATAGGCTTAAAAATCTATTGTGACTTAAATATTTCTGTGTATTTATGCATCTCCTGTCTATCTATAAGATATGATTGAAAAATACAGTGAATGTTTAAATTTGAAAATTTATTACAGTAAAAGACACATTACTATTAATCCCTCTCAAAATTCTCCTTCTGGCTTCAAACACAGTTATTCTATCCCTCTTGCCATTTTCTGAAGCAGTTTTGGAAGTCTTCTTTCATGAGTGCTTTTACTTTCATCTTCTATCACTACAACACTCTGTGTCACACATCACTTGTTGTTGTTGTTAGGTACCGTTGAGTTGGTGTCCAACTCACAGTGACCAACAACAGAAGAACAGTATTGTTAGTGCTTCTCTGTTATTCATGGGGCTTTCAATGGTTGATTGTTTTTTGGGAGTGGACTACTGGGTCCTTCTCCAAGCTTACAGCCCCTGGTGTTCCCAGGCTGTCTCCCATGCAAGTATTAACCTAGCCTGACCCTGCTTAGCTTCTGAGATCTGACAGTATTGAATGCCACAGTGGTATGGCTGTAGGATAACATCACTTCTAGGTACAGCAATTTCTACCAAATAAAAACATTATGGTGAATCCTTACCTACCTTATTCACCAGATTTGGTACAATATGACTTTTGGTTCTTCCCCAAAGTCAAAATGACCATGAAAGTCATACATTTTGAATTGATACAAGACATTGAGATAGCCACAACAGCATAACTAGAGACACTCACAAAAAAGGACTTCCAGAACTGCTTCACAAAATGGCAAGGACGGTCAGATAAGTGTGTTTGAAGTCAGAGGGCATATTTTGAGGAGTATTAATGACAATGTGTCTGTTACTGTAATAACTTTTTAAAATTTAAACATTCCCCATATATTTTGATCATACCCCATATGTTTCTATCTCTATTTCTCTTTCCTTCTATTTATCTATGGTATTCTTTGTCATCTTATTGTAATTTTAAGATCACCTATTAATTGTATCTCAGTTATTACCTTATAGACAGTCTTAAAGTCTAACTTCCTACCTTGCAGAAATTCTAGTCTTTGCTTTCAATCCTCCTCCTGTGAATCATTCAAAGGAAAGTTTTAAGCCATAAGCTTTGATAAGTACTCTATATTAGCCACAGGCTTTAGTACAGATATAGCTCCCTTGATTTATCATTTCTCATTATTTTGAACTCTCAAAATTTTCTTTTCTCTCTTGAAGATGCAATTTAGCTTCATGGCATCTTATCTCTAAAAATCTGTATATATTTCATTTGTGCTTCTTTTAAAGAAATAAGACTTTACACATGTCAGTTTCTTCCATCGTTTAAGTCAGGGGCCAACAAAATATACCCTAGAGGTCAAGTACAATGCACTGTCTATTTTTCTAAATAAAGTTTTATAGGAACAGAGCCATGTTCATTCATTTATATATTTTTGTGGCTGCTTTTGTGCGACCAAAACAGAGCTGAATAGTTGCTACAGAGACCATGTTGGCCACACAGCTGAAAATATTTACTGTCTGTCTCTTATAGAATAAGTTTTATAACACCTTGATTAAAATCATCAGCAACTTGTTTATTTCATCAAATATCTTAAACTTAATAAAACAACAAAATATATAATCTGGGAATTCATTTACTTAATGTATCCATGTGTTCAATATAGATTTTAAATGTCATTGCAACGGATTAGAGCTTCTGAAGTGTTATCAGCTGTGCATTTAAAAGATATTAGTAGCAGATCCACCATAGGACTATACCTAATAAAAGCCTTTGATGATGATCATGATGGTGGTGATGATGATACCTTGAATTCCTATAATTTTCCAATCCATGACAGATATAAGAACAGACATAATTTTAGAGAGTTAAATGTACTTGTCAAGACGTTTTTGGAATGTGGTAAATCACCCTAATTGGGTAAGTTTTGCCTCTAGGAATCTTAGCTGCTTATATTCTCTGACACTCTTACTGATAAAACTCATTGCCATGGATAAAAGCTGTGGCTGTTACTCCCTTTCTAGCATGATAGCTTTTATGACAGGGGAATATCTCTACTGTTTGTATAATATGCGATGTTCTTCCACAAAAGAAGAAGTGCATCTTTGTATAGAAACAATACAAAGTTCTACTGATAGCTCTTCTTTACCTACTTTTAGAGTGCACATAGCTTAATCATTCTGGTTCATATAAAAAAAGATAATATCCACATTTTAAAAAAATCAGTTTCTTTGGAAAGAGCTCCTAAGAAAACATAGAAGTGTAGCCTACAGAAATAAAATAAGTAGTTGAATGAAAAAATATTGTCATAAAGGAAAAGAGAAATATGTTAGCAAACTTTAGTTCCGGAACTGGGAACCCAGTACTTGATGAGAAAAGCCAGAACCAGTGAATGAATGAATGGCATTTGCCGGATAGAAGAAAGCGCCAAGTGAAATGAGTATAGAATTCTTGTAAACTGTCTTTGATGGAGAAAGAGTGTTTTAGATATAAGGGACAGTTGGCATTTGCTGAAACATATGAATGACATGTCCCAGAGAGAGAAGAGAAATGTGGGGCATAATGGCAGCTAGTGTAGAGAGCCTGGACAGCAGATTTTCTGCAGAGCAATGTTGTTCATAGCTAGTAGTGATCTGTGGGAAATGTAAGTGAACAGTTTTTGACAGAGCAGCATGAGAAAGGGAATAAACTAACTAGAATATCCAGCGGCTGTGCAACCGACTAAGGAGAAGCCGTATGGGTACAAAATCAAGTTGTAACCTTTTTGGAAACCAGGCAGTAAGTCTAAGTAAAGGAAAAGACAGAATACATTCTGAGACAGAAGTGAGTAGCATAGTATTTAAATTCAGTACATTTAACTGGAATTTGCATGACAATCATTTTGTTAGGAAAGAAAGTGTAGCAGAATGCTAATGAATAAGTTATAAATACATATAACATGCAAAACATTATCATTTGCTTATTTTGCTGTTTGAACTACTCTTCTTTCTTGATGTAGCTTTTTCTAAGTAAAGAACACTTATTGATTGAGTTTCATACATAGAGCACAGAGAAAGACCTGGTAGGGAGACAGTTCATTAGAGATAATTTTGATATGAAGAACAAGATTGTAGTTTAAATAGAATTTATAATCTCAAGGCAAAGACCACTGAAAAGGTACTTTGAATATATGTGTTGTGGTCCAATATAAATAGATTTCTCATTGTTAACATAAATATGTCAGAGGATTACTTTCCCTATGTTAAATGTTGTATCAAGGTTAATATTGCCAAGAATATCCATGGATGCTGTTTTAAACTGTCATTATAAAGGAAAAATGTAAAATCTCTCTGGGGCGTCTGAATAATAGCCCTAGGACTTTAGTCTTATGGATAAGAAACATGGGATCCTTCCTAGAGTATCATTATTTCAAGACTCTCATTTTTGACCCAAACTCACCTATGTTTATTGACCATCAAACTTTGCTATAAGGTCTGTTTTAAATGACTGTTCCTAAAGTAGTACTGAATGTTTGAAATACAGTATCTTTGTTAGATCTGTTGTGATTTAACATTCTTATAATACATTTTATTATAGATTATTTTCATAAATTCCACAAAACAATGAATTAATATTTGCAAGGAGGGCTTAATAGATGACATCAAAATGATTTGACACAAAATATTTATGAAAGTATGGCAAGCTGCATATGGAAAGGGCTCTCAGAAGTGCTGACAATACTACTGAAGCAGATTACCTTAAAAGAAAACACATATGGTTCCATTTTGTGCCTTTTTGCTCAACTAAATATGTTTAGAAGCACAAGCTTGCAACCTGCTGAGTAGATCCTATTTTATCCATATGTGGATTTCAGAACTGAAGAGGAGTCAGCTAAAATTCTTATTCAGTTACTTTTTAAAATCCAAGATGAAAAACATGAGCAAGTATGTGTATTTCTCTATTCTTCTTATAGGTTCATGCACAAAAGTTGATTTCTTTGCCCTTCAATGAACTACTTACTGACAATTCCTGAGCCCTCAATCTCTGTAAACTTTGGTCCTCTAAAACTCTGTATAATTTTGCTTTGCTATAAGACATTTCTAAATTGGGAATAAACTTTTTATATGAGGACAAAGGCAATGATAGTCAATTATTCTTTCATTCTCTCTGTATAATTTCCCCCATCATCACATACTACTCTTTTTCATTATAAAACAAGTAACCCAACCCGATTTCTCACTGCAATGAGTATGTAATCTCTCCTCTCCTTCACAGAGTCTTGTCTACCCTTACTGTCTCTATTGCTTGCCTGAGCAAATTCTCTTTGAAGCACACTAATCTGGCCTCCTCCTAAAGTTGATTTGAAAAGTAACTTAAGTTTTTGCCATCAATGACTTTCATGTTGTTAAACTTTGGCTCTCATTTTCTTGATCTCTCAATTTCATTCAAAACTGTTGATTATTCCTCTTTTCTTGACACATTCTTCGCATCTATGACAGCATCATTTTTAGTATTTGTTTTACTTATGTCACTGTAGACATTCCTTTAACTTCTCCTGTCTCTATTTAGGTTTTAAATCTTAGAGGTTCTCAAAGCTTTGTCTAGAATTACCCATTCAACTTTCTGTCTTCAAAGGCATGCCAATCCATTATACCAGCTTCAATCATCAGCAATAATATAGTGATTTCTATCATCCCTAACCTAGGCTACCTCTCTGAGCTATAGATCAATGTAGACTTCTCTCCTCCATATCTCAAAAGAAATATCAGGCTAAATAGGTCTAAAAGTAACCCAGGTAACATAGTCTACTTCCCCTTCCCAATGCATAGCATAACTTCCATAAGATGTGTAAGCCAGAAACATAGGGATAAAGTTTGACACGTCCTCTACAAAGAATATGCAGTTTGTCTACCTTATCTCCCTCATGTGACCTTCACAATTTATTCCCCACTCTACCCAACTTTATTAACTCTAATTAAAAGCTATAATGAACTTCCTTGTCATCTTTTTATGGGATAGCCTATCCTTTCCATGATTCAAGTTTGATGATTTCTGTACCTTGCACATTCCTCTTCATTCTCCCAGACATAACTCAAATGTTACTTGAAGTTATATTTGACTGCATCAGATAGATTATTTTTTAGTCTTCTCTGCTTTTCTATCTTGGTCCATAGGTCCATTTTACTGTGCACCATGCTGTAGCTTCAATTCTCTCTCTCTCTCTCTCTCTCTCTCTCTCTCTCCCCCCTCTCTCTTTCTCTCTCTCTCTCCCTCCTCTCTCTCTCTACGTATATATATATCCTTCCAGTAAGACTCAAAGCATCATGTTGGCAAGGCTTGCTTTAGTCATGATTAGGCATTTATTACTTAGCACAGTACCTGACCCATAATAAGTGCTCAACAAAATTTTAAGATTAATATTAGAATATAAAACTGTAAGATATAAATGTAGGTATAAGAACATACTTAAGTTAGAATATTGTTGTTTGTTTTGTTAGGTGCCATCAAGTCATGTCTAAGTCATAGCGACCTTCATAGGGTTTTCAATGGCTAATTGTTTTGGGATTGCCTCTGGAGTGGCTAAATCCCAGCCCCCAAGTAAGAATATCGTTGTGGTTGTTGTTGTTAGGTGTCCTTGAGTCATGTCCCACTCATAGCGACCCTTATAGGGTTTTCAATGGCTGACTGTTTCAGCGTTGCCTCAGGAGTGGATTGCCATGTCCTTCTCCCATTTTTGTGGTGCTGGGAATCAAACCCGGGACCTCAGAGACTGCAGAGCAGCCCTCTGTCAACTGAGCTAAATCCCAGCCCCAAGTAAGAATATTAGGATACCTATATTTGAGGGCTGGCTAAATTAAAGTCAAGATCAGATAGTGTAAAATATAAATCAGACACTGAATTAGTTCAAATAGAAAGAGTAATTTTAAGCCAGATATACTAATAGTTGTTCAATAGGCAAATGTGAGATCAAAGTTAAAACAAAAACAAAAACAAAAGACAAAGTCAATGGAGAGAAAAGCTAAGACTTGCACACTTTTCATCAGGCACATTCCAGTGAGCAATATTTTGGAGTGGCTGTCCTTGAAAGTCCAATTTCTAACCAGCCCCCCACTCCGAAATAATTTACCCAGTTTCATGTAACTTTACGCTAGTGATTTAAATGATTCAGATTTAAGTTCAGACTTAATTTAAGTTCAGAGTTAATAGCCATTCATTTTCTTAAATACACTGTGGGTCTCCAGCAGACTTCCAAATCTCCAGTGCTCCTTTCAGGCATTTTGAATTACTTTTGTTTCTTAATACACTTGAACTAATATTTTTGTTTGTACACCATACTCTTTCTTATGCTTTTGTCTCTTTTTGCCATACTTTAACCTCTGCCTGAATACTCTTCCCTCTTCCTCTTGCTTAGGCTGAAGTGTCAATTTACATTTCTGTATCTTTAGAAACTTTTGGTGACCTTACAAATTAGCTCAGATGCTCCCTTTATGAATGACCAGGACACCTGGTATTTCTTCACAGCATTGCACTGACTACATGAGTTTGTAATTGCTTATTAACTTATGTGTGTCTACTCATGGATCATATATTGATGGATAAGTACTACACGTCTTAATTGTAGTTATCTCACCAACGCCTAGCCCTCTCCTTGGCACATAGTAGGAGCACAGTGAATGTGTGTTGAATGATCACCTAGCCTCCCTCAGAGAACATATTTGTCCCTAATGCTGAGCTCTGTTAGAAATTTGTCTTTTACCTCTGCTTATGCTACCAAGTACAAGGCCATATATTAGGCAGAAAAAAGCCAGAATATAGCCATATTCTGTCTTCTACATTTGACTATTGGGGCCATTCTTTTGCAAAATGAAACATTTTGGTCATGGACATCTGCACATTAATTGTCCCTGCTCTCCTTTCTTTTAACATTGCAATTGCCAGATTTTTGACCTGCAAAGATCATGGATATTACTGGTCTCTTGGTCTCTGCTGGCTTATCAACTTCCTACCAAGAACCCAGAGCCCACATTATTTGATTTCCCTATGAATAGCAGAGAAGCGTTGACATAGTGCCTGGCATGGCACAGTGTTGGGGAGTGTTTCATTCTGTGGTACATAGGGTCACTATGAGTCTGACCTGACTCAAAAGCACCTAACAACAAACAACAATCTTGACTTGGGGTCTTGGACCCTTAGCAAATTCTTGATTTACAGCAATCTCAGTAAATTTCACTCCCAGTTTTATATTCCCAGGCTGAATTCTCATTCCAGGTTTCTGTTGCTTGTATCCCTTTGCCTGATCAATCATGACTTCTATCCTTTTACATAAATGGGCTGAATAATTGCTAGCAAAAACACTTATGAAACTATTGAAGGTTGAAGGATAGCTTAAAATTAACATCTAAGGCAAACATTGTTAAGAAGATGTTTAATTATCTTCCATTAGCTCTTAAAATGAAACTTGGTCAAATAATATTTTGTTGTCTACATTAGAACATATGGAAGATAACAGTAACCTACTTATTACAGGAATTATATGGGTGTTACAAAGGGAAGTGGTAACATTTTGACAGTAAGCATTTGATTAAGTTAATATCAGTAGCAGACTAAGTACATTATTTGAGTTGATTTCGTCTGAGTTTGTGTTTGAGGTATGTGATATATATATGGAGGTATATGTCCTGTAGTGCAAAGGATGCTAGGTATTGGGGTATGGGAAATGTGGAATTAAATATTGATGTTTTGTACCCAAGCTGTAAGCCAAAGAAGTAGTTAAGTTTAAGAGTGACTACAGACTTGAGGCTACTTTTTGGACCTATAAACAACAAACTATTGAGGATACAAAAGCTCTTTTTATGAGTCAGTATAGGCACTCCTAGTAACTCAGGGAACTGAATTTCTTTCAAAGGAAGAAGTATATAGAAATTAAAGAGGCTCTATGTACAGTCTAATACTGAAATAGCTGAATAAGTAATAATTGTAGAATAAATACAGTTCATATAATGAGTATATATCCTGACACACTGACAAAACATTCCTTTCAAATATTAAACTCTTCATGCCACAAGAAAAAAATGAATTATTGCATTGCTATTTATACTGGCAGTGAAAATGTATAGAGGAATTGAGAGAGTTAATGGAAAATTAATAATAAAAAGGAAGGGCAAAAATGATACTAATAATGTGTTGGATGAGATATTGGGTCATAGACATTTATATAGTCAAGAGTGTAGAAGATTGAGGGTGATTTGATCACAGTCTATAAATACCTTACAAGTATCCGTATAAATGAAAGAATGTGATTATTCAAAGCATCAGAAGGTAGAAGGACAAGAAGCACTGATCTGAAACTAAAGAAGAGAATGTTTCAGCATCACATTATATTAAGAAATACTCTGCAACAGTAAGAGGATTTGGCATTAGAAATAAAAATCAAGGACTATACATAAAGTTTAGAGAAGGATTGAAAATGATGTACCTATGAGCATAGAGAGTAAATCAGAAATGATGAGGGAATGGAACACAGCAAAGCCCTCAGGATCAGAAAAGACACTTGGTCAGGATTTGTGAAACATGTTAGCTGCTGTGCTTTCTGTATAATATAGTTCTTCAGCAATTCTCATTCTGAAAATCTACACCAAAACTTGGAAAATAGTTGAAGCAAGTGAAAAAATTCATGGCTTGGGGTATAATTCAGTAATAGAGCATTTGCTTAGCATACTGTGTCCTGGGTTTGAATGCCAGCACCACAGAAAAAAATCATGTTAGAAAATTCAGCCTTCTACAACAGTTTATCCCTCAATAACTTCCAGTAATTATGAAATGTCCTTACATTTCATAAAGAGCAATGCAGTAAGTGCTGATGGCTAGAGTTCATGACAACTGAGTTGCATACATTTCTGGATTCACAGAGAGTTCTACACATGTCATGCTCTTTATAATTGCTATAATGATACAGGTTCAGATCATCTCCTAAAGTAAATGTTAGATGGTGATGATGATAAAATAACTAGTGAAAAAGTCTATTTCTTTCCAAAATCTATTTCCTTTCCTTCTGAGAGGAAAAAAAACGATTAATAAATTCTACATTTCCTTCCTTAAAAAAGCAGTGTGGAAATAAATGTTAATTCCAAAATTAAATAATGAACAATGCATTATTTGTTATTTGAAGACGGTAGTGTTCAGACTTTAAATTTTGTTTGCTTCTTCCATTCTTCTTTTGAGTGGACCTACTTCAGCCTTATGAAAAGCTCTAGAGTTTTTTATTTTTTATTTTAATTTTTAGAGAATTGCTTTAAGGAGTAACCAGAAATTTGCTGATGCCTTGACATAAGATGTGATCACAGATGAATGACTAAAGGGATTATTGCAACTAAGAAAGTGCTTACCTGATATTAAGTGAGAGAAATTTGCTTCATCAATTCACTCTAAAATAAATGAAGGAGGAAATAATAAATTTAAAATTCTCTAATCATCTTCTAGGTATAGAGACTTGTACTAAGTAGATTTAAAATGTGAGAAAGTTCTAGGTATGGATGATTTTGATCCAATCCAGGTGAAGGGCCTGTTTTGTCTTCACTTACTTAGTTTCCTGTACACATTATTTAGCCATGATCACTGCTTCACAAATGGAGAACATGGGATTTGTCACAGGAACAGACTGGTCATCTGAGAATATTCATAGGTAAGGGATTGCTGGAATGCTCTTGCATTACTGCTGACAAAGTTAACTATGTTTAAAGGCTGGGTTGAAAAATGAGGGAAACCAGAAAGTTATGATGTCTTTAGAGAACACAGAATGTTTTAAAAAGAGCACATGCTAAGGAAAAGACAGATTTAGAAGGAATCAGAAATTGAAGAAGATGGAAATCCCAGAGATAAAAGTCAGAAGGTAGAGTGCAGAAATTCAAAATTGTAGACATTATGATCCGAAATTAGGATGGAGTAATCATTTGATTACTGTCAAGGACTGGAAAGGCAACTGATTGTCATCAAGGAAGTTGAAAGTTCCTAACTGGTGAAATACAGTGTTTTAATAAATGATCTTTAGAGTTCTACAGATGTTCTTTATGTGCTTTGAGTATTATATAAACAAAATAGAAAGTATATTAATTCCTTAGAAGTTTGACTGAAGTGAATCATTTCATCTGACTTTATATTAAAAGCATTAAAGCTCAACTTCACCAAGTTAAACATAATTTATTTTTCCATCAAGTATTCTTTTGGAAGACATGACTAGATCAGATAGTATAGCACTTGATTATTGAATGTCATTGTCTAAGGATGATAATCAAGCAGGTAATAAACATTTGAAATAAATAAAAGAGCTAGAATCTGTAAAAAGGGATGTACAACATATAATCTTACTATAATAGCTCTATGACTTCTCTTTTTTCTCCTAAAAATATGTATAGCTGTTGCTTTGATGACTGACAAAATAGCACAACTTCAAATTTTTCCTCTTTCACTCTTTTCCTTCCCATCTGAAACTATCTGTCGGTCTCTCCTTATGGTCTCTCCTCTCCTCTTCTCTCTTTGTCTTTTTCTGATGAACACACACACACACACACACACTCACTCACTCACTCATTTTTCTTAATCCCCTGGGTTGAAATATCACATAGTAAGTTTTAATCAGTTATGTCCCATACTTAAGACTAGCCTATAATATTATTTCTTAAGTCACATATTTTAGAAGCTTTCACTGCCTAACTAATGGAATTCTTGAAAAACCTATCAAAGTGTTTCAGAACATAAGAAATACATCAATTGGATAGAAAATTACACACAATTTTGCTCAACTGCTTATTTTAATTAGAGCAGAACTCTAGCTTCTGCTCATTGGTTTAGCATGAGCAATAAAATGAAGTTTATTTAATTTTCTAAAATAAGTAAAGGAGAGTAAAGTTAATTAAAAGTTAATTACAGAATAATGAATCATCTTGCCTTGCTGTGCTAGTGTTGCCCAGATGATTACACGCTGTCCTTCCTGAATACAGTTCATTCCCATAAGCTGGCTGATCCCTTCATTTGGTATAAGGGTTTTCGTTTGTGTATTCCTTAAAAACTTGAGGTTATCTTTTTCTGAAGATGTGTATTTCAAAAATATGCACAGACATGGAGGTATACACATACCTTCCTTGTTCCTCTATTTTTATATGCATTCCTCAGGCATAATTTTAATTTAGACTTCTGATTGCCTTTTAAATTTGACAGAATATACCTATAAAATTCGTTAGTAATTGTTTCATTTCCCAGCATGGCATGTGTAGTTAACCTTGAAAGACGGATTGGACGTTCACTGTAGTGAACCCAACCTTTGGCAGTATCATAAAGGTCGTGGATATGTTCTCCCTGGTCCTGTGTCTTTAAATAGAAGGTTTTGTGCATATTGGAATTAGAATGCTTTTACTGCTCATTAATTCATCATTAAAATGATGTTAACTAATCATTCTCTATAAGAGTCTGGTGTTCATATCTTCTGGCATAAACTGCCTCAGCTTGACTCTCCAACCACTTATGCTGAAAACAACAGCATTCATGTTTGTTGTAAACTCAAATCTTTTCATAAGACATTATTGTAAGTAGAAATTCTAATAAACTTTCATTTAGAAATAAGTTATACTGAGAGTGCCTTAATTTTTATGAATAGATCAATGTATGGATTGAATTTTATATATGGATGAATTTTAACTTAGCAGCAAATTTAATGTAATATAAGGAATATCATATGGTGAATGTAATGTCCTCACCTCTATCATGCTTCTGACATTGTAACATATATACTAAGAATAAATATTGTACTTAAAATATGGAAAAAATGAATCATTGTGTTGAGGGTATTTAAATGCATAGAACACATTCACTTTGGCTTTTTTAGTCACTAATTTTATGTGCATCTATTGAAGAAGATACAGATTATTAGTTCTGCAAAATTATGTGAGATTCAGTGGTACAAAAGCATTGTAAAGTAGCCACAAACAACTGAGTTCTTGAACTATTCTTTAAAAGTTTGTTCTACATTCTACATTTTTAGCAATTTTGAAAGAATATACATTCCATACGCATAATTTTTCAACATTCTCCCTATGGATACATGTAGAGGCACTTACTTCCCTGCACATTTTTAGTCAGATGTTAAACAGGAAGAAGACAAATGGGAAAGATCTTAGATGTGTTTCAAGAAGATATCTTAAGCAGGGATAATGAGAAGTTGGAAGAGAGGATGCCAACTCACCCTCTCTCACAAGGTTTTACTTACTGTAGGCCTGTGTCTTCCCTCTCCTGATGTGCTTTCATTCTTTCAGGAGTTATTTCTTCTACTTCTCCTTTTTAGTTATGTGTGCAACTTGTTTCATAGTTATATTATAATTTTCTTGGTTTCAATTTTCAAGTTTTAAAATGCTAATAAGAATGTCAGAGAAGAAAACACTTTTTAGTTTAGGAATGCTGACTTTTATTTCAACTATCATTTTAAAATGTTGATTCAAAATTTCACATTCAGCCAGGAATATTGATGCATGTCTATAATCCCAGCACTTAGGATGCTGAGGCAGGAGGATCACAAGTTCAAGGCCAGACTCAGTTACATAGTGAGTTCCAGGCCAGCCTGGAAAATATAATGAGTCCTTGTCGCAAAAAAAAAAAAAAAAAATGACAAACATACAGAAAAACAAACCTTACATTCATAGTCATCTTGCAAAAAAAGATATTTGCAGTACTTTTCATTTGTTAATGGAAAAAAATATGCCCAGTTGGGAAACTGACCTTGGTAAAGGGCTCTATACTCCATTCTCCCACATTGGTATTATGGTTTATTATGGCATTACTTTTTAGATCCATTTGATTCAGAAATCTCTTTTTAATAATGTCTAAACTTATGGTAGAGAAAAATACAATAACTCTTGCCATAAAAATGAATGATGGTTGTTTTTGTTGTTGTTGTTAGGTGCCATGGAGTCGGTATCCGACTCATAGCGACCCTTAATAGGGTGAATGATGGTTAGTTGGGTATAATTGAACAGAGATAAATAGTGTATAGAGAATAAGGGGCGTTCCTTGTTTTAGCTTTTTGGTTAGAATGAGAAATGAATCAAACAGATGCCAAAATATGCTAAGCTTTTATAAATAGTTTCATATTGTCATCATTGCTGGAATAGAGCTAAGTCAGGAAGTATTTCATCCTCCACAGAGGTAAATTTGTGAATTAAAAACACCAATATTAATAATCACAAAGCACTCAGGATAAAATAACAAAAGAGAAAACACAGTATGGCTTATAATACATTCTACATATATTGTAAGGATATATTATTTTTATTACCACATATTCTCTAATCTGACCTCACCCAAATCCTAATCCTAAATTATTGCCTTGTATTATTTTTACATGTACTTTGGTTCTATAATTTTCCCCAGTCAGCACTTGACCACAAATCTAATCAGCACATGATTCTAATCCACATCTGATTTTTTTATCCCTCTAAAACTGATGAAAGGGTACAGATTCAATTCAAGAATATATAATATTACCTTAGTATTATAATCAATTTATTCATATATTTGGAATGTAAGTTTTCTATTTGCAGGTGCTTACTCCAATTAATGAATAGGCAAACGTGTAGTTTGTATGTCAAGATCATTCTTTTTTTTTTTTTTTTTTTTTTTTTTTTTTTTGCAGCACTGGGGATGTTGAATCCAGAGCCTTATACATACTCTGCAAGCACTCTATCACTGAACTGCACCTTCAACCAACTTTTTACTTTTGATTTGGAGACAGAGTGTTCCCTAAGTACATAGGCTACCTCTGGCCTTAAACTGGAGATCTTCCTGCTACTGCCTCCTGAGTCACTGGGATTACAAATGTGTACCACCACACCTAACTTATCCTGTTGACTTATGAATTTAGCACAAAATATGACTCTCAGATAGTGACAGTAAAAAACATAAAATTTCTCTACATTTAGACCATATGAGTAACTCATTTGTGTCATGACATAATATAATGTTCATAAGATTTTTATGTATATAACCACTTATTTGTGTAGTTTTTGAGTATTTACTGAATCAAAGATTTAAACACTTAAAAGAGTGTAAAAATGCCAGCATGATATATGGGAACTATGACAAATAATAGATGAAGTAATAATGCACATATAAACCATAGGTCAAATGCATATGTATGTATTAAGTAAAATGTGTTAATAGTATATTATAATGAGAGACATGTACTAGAAGAGCTAGTTTATAATAATTATCACCTACTATATAGAGTGGAAAAAACAAATAGATATGTGAATTTTAAGCCCCATTAGTATAGTAGGGCAGAATGTGTTTTTTGTTTTTTGTTTTTTGCATACATGTAACAAATGAATAGTAGAAAACTAGTGGAAATATTTTTTAACATTTTTTCTGTGCTTCATAGAAACTTTCTGCTCAATGTGCTATAAGAAAACAAAAATTATGTGAAATTAGTCTCAAATGTCTTTAACTCTGCCAGCTAAATTAATCTCTGAAGGAAAATATAAATTCATAAGCCACTGCTGATCCATAAATTTTGTTTAGGGACCTGTGTAACAGACTAACACACTGAACAGATTTGCAGTACAGTTCTTCTCTAGCATAGTCTTTTAAAAAGAGAAAGCTTTCTCTGGATTTTGCCCAATACTCACATTCCTGATTCTAGAATCCAAATAAGAATCTGTGCTGCCTCTTTCTGAATGAAGATCCTGTTGGAGATAAGAGGGGCATGTGGGCTGATCTAAAAGGTGAGTGGAAAATCAGGGCCTGCAGTATAAGAACAGCATGTTGCTACACATTGGTATACTTTCTAACTTCCCTCTCTGCCACTTTGCTTAATTTCATTCACTCCACCTGACACATGTACACTCAGCCTGATTGATTTCCTCCTTGTCCCTCAAACATACCAGTCATGCTCCTTCCCTATGCTGACCATGGCCTTTCCCTCCTGATAGGACACTCTCTTCCTGGCTATTTGTATGTTCCTTACTTTACCTCCTTCAGATATTTCCTCAAACATCAGGTTCTCAGTGAAGCCTTCTCTGACTGCCCCACTTTAAAATTGAAACCACTCCGCATTCTTCCTCTGGTCCCTCTCTGATTTAATTTCTCCATAGAAGTTACATCTCTCCAACATACTCTAGAATTTAGTTATTTGTCTGTTTATTGCCTAATGGTGTCTCTAATCACTTGAATATAAGCTCCTCTATTGTTTCTTATTAAACTTCTAGGACTAGAGGGGTGTATATTACTTAATGGTATCCAGTAAACCTTTCTTGAATGACTATGAATTATTTAAATAACTCATTAGGGCTGGAGATGTAGCTCAGTGGTAGAGTGCTTGCCTGGCAGGTGCAAGGCCTTGGTTAATCTCCAGTACCAAACAACAACAACAACAACATCCTCATTGAAAGAAGAGGGGAAAGTGTTTCCTCTACAACAATAACATGAATATGTAAGCCATTTTAAGTCTAAGTAGCAGAACAGAAACAAGCCTGTTAAACTCCTAGACTATTTTTCAGTGTCATTGACTCAGCGAGATGTTTTTCTCTATTTGCAGATCATATAATTTCCTCAGCTCCAATTCCATCTATTCTACCCACTCCAGTTCCATCTATTCTACACATCAAATACTAAGCAGATACCTTTCACTTTTGCAGGGAAAAGGACACAACAGGCAATATAATATTTCCCCTTCATAAAATTAAAACTCTAGTTGACTGGCCACATCTCACATCCCTTCTTCTATTCCCATAGGCCTTCAACATCAGGAAACAGAAGTGTGACAATTTTGAGCTTAATATTAATTAAATGGGGCTGGAGTTTTGCTCAGTAGAGTGCTTACTCCATGTGCTCTGAGGCCCTGGGTTCAATCCCCAGCACTGCAAGAGTGAGTGAAGAACCTGGCAGCACACTCCTGAAACAGTCAGCCTTTGAAAACTCTAGATAGCAAAGAAACACTGTCAGATACAGTGCCTTTTTTGTTCTGTTGAACATAGGGTCACTAGGAGTTCAACTCTACTCAACAGCACTTAACAGACAGATTAATTAAATGATCAGCAAGCCTGAGAACGCCCTGTAATAATACTTCAAGATTTATGTTGATGCATACTTAAGGTGATTAAAATCACAAATAACTTCCTACCATGAAAGAACAAAACATACTCAAAGAAATTCTCAAATATTTCATCTTCTATTCACATGCAAAGTGATTACCTGGCTTTAGTTAATCCCACAAAGAAAATGATCAAATAAGAACAAAGAATAGTATTTACTAGTTGTATAAGCAACTATTCCCACTAACAAAATAGCAATGGTGATGTACTGGAGATTTTAACCCTGTGTCCACATAACAGCAAGTCACTGCTCTGAAAGCACTTTGATAAATTCAACAGATACCAAAAGGTAGACTCACTTTGAATTTAAATTCGTCATTGGGAGAATAAAAAAAGGAGTGAACCATATCACATGAAAGTATAGTACTTTCTTTTTGAAAATAAAAGATTAAAAATTACTAGATCAGAAGAAACTAGAGATATTTTTAAAAGGAGACAGATAATATATTTTTATTCCTGAACTGGAATCCATTCAAATTTGTCCCTTTTATCTGCAAGGATAGGTTCCAACACCTTACTGGGTGCCTGAGGTCTCAGATAGTACTGGACCTTATGTATACGTGTGTGTGTGTGTGTGTGTGTGTGTGTGTGTGTGTGTGTGTGTGTGTATGTATACATAATGTTTTTACCTATACATATATACACAAATGTAATGCCTTTTGTATCTTAACTAAGCACTTTTAATGTACTGTGGAATTAACTTCTGCATTTTGAAGTGCAACTATAAAACTATCATAAATTTTTTCCCTTCTCACAATTTGACAGGTAGAAAAATTCTTCTTCTTGTAGACCTTAACAACCTCAGTGTACAATTTTTCTTCTTTCCTACATGATATTTCCATCTTTTCACTTAAAGGAAGCATTATTTGGCTCCTTTTTTTGTGCAGCCAGACTATCAACATCATTATCCTTGCACTTTGGGGCCATCATTAAAAATAAAGGTTACTTTACACACAAGCACTATGATAGTATACCACAATAGTCAATCTAATAAGTCGATAGTCTAGAGAGCTAGTAAGTGACTAAAAAGTAGGTAATATACACAGTGTGGATACTCTGGACAAAAGGATGATTCATATCCTGGGATAGAGTGGGACAGCACAAGATTTCATCACATTGCATTTTAATTACTACATAGAAATGCAAGGTAAGTGACTAAATTTATTTTAATAGTAGTTCTCCCTTCTCTATGATTTTGCCATGTACAGTTTTAGTTTCCTGTGGTCTAAAAGTACTTCAGAAAAATTTCAGAAATAAACAATTCATAAGTTTTAAGTCTCATGCTTATGAATTGTTTATTACTCCAATTTTTACAAACAATTTTTTGTAATTAAAATGCAGACCACCACCATATACTAAAGCATAAAGCATAACCACCTAAACCTCAAGATTCAATTAAGTCCATGAATTCATAATGCTTACACCATTCCAAACAACAAATTTCAAAATTTATTCCTGGAAGTAAATTAATCAAACTGGTTTGCCATTTTAAAAAGAAAGAAATATCAGTTATTTGAGATGCAATATGGCATACTGGTCAAGACTGTGATCACTGAAGATTTCTTCTCTTGATTTAACTCCTGTTCTGCTAAGAGCTCCATGGCTTTGGGAGAGTTTCTTGGTATTTGTATTCCTTAACACATTCTCTTAAGTGATTATTAAAATAGTGCAAATTTATAGGATTATTAGGGAATAAATGAAATTGTTATTGGAAGCTTTTTAACATAATTGGCAAATACCATCTTTTCCATAATTTTTTTTAGTCAGACCGTCTGAGAGAGGAATTCAGCTCATTATAGCCTGAAAATTGTTACAGATTAATTTCTTAGTTAAAAGGAATAGAACGAAACCCCCTTTTCAAAAATTGAGTGAAGAACTTCCTAGAAATACATACAGATAGGCCAGGTATTAAGAGTTAACTGTGTTAACTGTGAACATAGAGGCTTCTACACAGTGATCTCATCTAAGCTTGTAGAGTAGTTTTAAGCCAGGCCTGGGGTACAGCCTATAATGCCAGCACTCAGCGTTTGGAGGCAAGAGGATCGCAAGCCATTCTGGGATACAGAGTGAGACTCTGTCTCAAAAAGAAAGGAAGAAAGGAAGAAGAGAAAAGGAAGGAAGGAAAGAAGGAAGGAAGGAAGGAAGGGGAAAGGGAAAGGGAAAGGGAAAGGGAAAGGAAAGGAAGAGAAAATGACAGAAAGAAAGAAAATGAAAGAAAGAAAAGAATTTTTAAAATTATCTCATTTATAAGTTTGTAAATTTCAATGTAAAGGGTCACCTGACCAAAAATTTACCTCAGGTCCACTCACATTATGTTTTGAAATATAGACATTAATTCTATGTTAGGAGCAAGTTTCAAACTGAAGTGAGAAATTGCCTCTATTTTCTATATGTTTCAAAGTCATACAGATATCAACTCTATTATTATATGCCAATTGAATTTTAGGAATTTTATTTAAATCATATATGCATAAAAGTTTAGAAGTCATCATTGTCTACTTGAAAACTTGTTCTTTCACTTTATTATGTAAATTTTGTTACAGAATATACCTGACAATTTAACTTTAGTTAATCCAGTATAGATGTTTTAGTAGCACCTAAATAACAGTTCCATAATATAGTTGACTATATGAATGTTTATTTTCTTATCATAATTATGGAAAAGTTAATGTCAAAGTAGTTAAATTACTTTTCATAAAGATACTGTAAGTTTTTAATTAAAGGTTCTATATCCCTAATTTGATATCTCATACTTGCCTGAAGTCATAAACTAATTTATAAACTCTTAGAGACCCAGAGCTTCTTGTGTATTTATGGGTGTTTCTTTATATTTGGTATATATTTAATGAAGGTCAAGAATAAAGCAGCAAAAGAGGTTTATGAGGGTGTTGTAAAGGTTCATTATTGTCATTGTGTGGGAAAGTATAATTTTCTTAAGAGAAATGATGACATATACATAATAAAGTCCCTGTCCATGTCATGACAGCTCAAGAGCATGCCATTGTTACCACCTATGTCACACCGCAGGTGTGCCTGCTGTATGGGTGACAGCCACTGACTTCTCTGATCAACACATAATTATCTCTGAATAAAAATGCACGTTGAAGTTAGCTGGACATAATGGATTGAAGACCCAGGGCAAAATTATCTTTATCATGGCACATAGCACCACCTGGGGGTAAGAGAGGGCTAGGGAAGGTGTTGGCAATGATGCAACCTTGAGAAGCCTGCTGTGGTGTGGGCACCTCTGGAGTGTTCCTGTTTACCCTGCTTGTCTTCTTTCTGATAGAAGAGGTCACTCGGTTAATGGTAGGATGTTCCTGATGGGGAAAGGTCCCGCTGATCAGCGCTATTCTCCACTGATCTAACAGTATATCTCTCTCTCAGCATCTGGATAGTTTCCACTTGCAGAGTCCCCTTCCCCCATAAGATAATAAATATCATATCACAAGGATGGCAGTGCTCCTTCATGGAACACTGACTGTTTATTAGAGGCAAAAAAGTTTAAGAGAAATGCTAACAATGTTCATTAATGGCCCGCATCCAGGTTTAATGAGGCATGTCAATATGCGGACTGGGCAACATCAGTGGCATAATAGTGGTGGTAAATGGGAGTAATTGTATCCAATTGTACGGCACAGCTTCCAGGAATGAGCCCGAACTGCCAACTGACAATGACAGAGCAATTATGGGAAGGCAAGCGAGCTGTGTCAAATTAGCACTTGGTGAGAACTCATTTTTCAGAGATGTGCTTGCTCTACACCACCACAAGTGATAGCTACTTTATTGTGAGTGATAGGAAGACCAGCACTTAGACTGATGTTCTGATTTGTCAATAGCTGTATTTGAAAGCTTAGTGTCACAAATATATAGAGATATTCAGGGAGAGAGGCACACTGCTCATGATCCGAAGGATAAGAATGTTGCCGAGAAGGTCATCTGTCAGTGTGAGCTGTCAGAGGGAGATCACACTCTATGAAAAGGGAACATTCAGCCGACTTCAGTAATTACCTTTGACTGAGATTTGAAGATGTCTTCTTTTGTTGGCCTACATTGACTGCATAATTTATAATTTACTGCAATCAGCTGAGGGCCAAGAATTGAAACTAAGAAAATTCTTATTTTATTTCCCATAATTACTTTTTGCTCTCTTTTTTAACTCCTTTAGTGCTTCAGAAGTGTAAAGTAGGAAATTGATGAAATTGCCTTTTTTTTTCTTTCTTCCTTAAACAACTCAGGCCCGAGAACATCACAAACGATATATTTCTTCTTGCTGTTGTTTCTCAGAGACATAGCTCCCTACCATCACCCTATAAATGGTATAAAGTGCCTCTTTATCCTTGATGTATTTTTTTCTTGCTTTGTGGGATTACAAGTTAAAGAGGATAAAGAAATAATTCAATTTTATCTTTCTAGTGCTGAAGAATAATAAAGAAAAAACAGATTTGGAATATTGAGCACTGAAATTGTAATTCACATCCTCAAATATTCATCAGTTTGATTGAGTTGTCAGAAGTATAAAGAGATAAGTATTATAGCAAATATTTCACAACTATATAGATTAATAGACTTTTCCATTCATGTTGTCTTTTCCTCTGGGGACATATCATGGAATCAATGTTTGTAAAATAATTCCTTTGCTTTTAATAACCTTAGGAAAATATATATT